>JAJIYU010001058.1:0-41359 GCA_030144865.1 Tinospora cordifolia
ATATATATATATATATATATATATATATATATATATATATATATATATATATATATATTTGTATGAATTATGCATGTATGTACGTATTATTATATGTATGTATTAAAAATACATAATACGTGTATAAATTAATTGATTAAATTAGTTACTGAAGAAAATGGGATTTATAAAACTTTAATTTATCAATGTGTATAGTTAAGAGATGAGTGGGGAAAAAATATTTATTGTATAAAAAATAATAAAGTGGATTAAGAAATATATATAAGTAAGGTATATATAATAAAATTGAGAAAAAATTGAAGCAATATATAATATATTATATATTATAAGCAAACTTATAATATATTATAATATGTTATCAGGTGTATTTGTTGGGCCACCATTAAAAACAAACTTATAATATATTATATATATAGATCATGTGGGTCGATTGCTTTAGTTTCTCATTTCCTTTCTTCATTTTTTTTCTTTTAATTTCTGACTCCAAAACGTAGGAACACGAGAACGAAAAGAAAAAAGAAAAAGAAAATCTGATTTTTTGACAGATTCGACACATAGGTAAGCTATTTTTCCAATTTTTGCTATAAAAATGCTAAATAAGCCACGTACTACGATCTTAGGGATATAATTTTTATTGTAGGGGGTGTTTTATAATAGTACCCAAAATGGGGTATTCCCCTACCATGAGTAAAACTTAGTAAAAATTACACCAATACACTCGTGATGATACTTAGATCCAAGATATGTAGTTAGTTTTCGTTTGTTTGTCCTGTATGCACCAAAATAAATACTAAAAGTTGAATAACCTTTGGATAAACTTTTGGGTATGTTAAACCCAAATAAAACTTTAACTAAAACCTATAGGAATGTAGAGAATGAAAACTCGTACCCATCGACACCAAATTCATGAATTTTGGAGATCACTTGGATTTTTGGTGAACGATTGGCCACTTGGGTTATTTATGAAAATTGAAAAAAATTAATAAAAATATATTTGGAAAGCGTATTTATCTTATTTACAGCTATAAAATATGGTATATAAGCAGAAAGTTCATTTTAAAAGGTTATTGAGAATATTCGAGCTAATTTACAATAATACATGAGGTATAATGCACATATGTGATTAAATATAAAAAATAAATACGTTAGAAGTTATTTACAAAAATGAATTAAATTTAATTTGCGCATATAGAATTATGTTTGATAGGATAATTGTGATGAATTGAAAACATAGATTTTGGAGGTGTAACGGGAGAGTGATTGGGCAATAATTTTGCTGAGGAATAATTATTTCTAGTATTATGTGAATGATGATATTATGTCAAATTGTTGATTTTTTATGAGATAAGAACTGATTCAAATAAAAATATATATTATATATAAAACGATGGATTATGTATTACTGAATTTTACAATAAATTTGGAAGTGGTTGATTATCATACTAGGAAGTAAGAAACGTGTTCAACGGGATTAGTTGTTGGTATTCTGTGAGTATTTCTTTATCTTTGTCATTTATATGACATTGTAGATATAAAATTGATTTGAATATAAGCATGTTATTTATATTGGCATTTGTTGCATTTGGTTTGAAATTCATGAAATTTTTATTTACACGACAATGAGTATTAGTTTTGCAAGAGCAAATCTAAAATATGGTATCATTTTGATGGACTGAGCCATGATAAATAATACTTATTATGTGATAATTCATGTGAGACTGAGCCATGATAAGTATCAACCTTTTTCTATGTGATAATCCTCGAAATAGTTGTAGAGTAGGTGATAATTAGAGGTACAATCTATTATTGTCCAATCCAGACAAGAAGTGAGACTGCCTCTACTTTTGAAAGATGTGAATGTGCATGTGTTTATTAAATGATGCATTGAAAATAACATGATCACTATGTTGAATGCATGTATGTATGACTTAAATGTGTATGATGAATTTAAATGTTTTATCTAATTTGATTTTCTGCATGATTATTTAAATGCATCTAAATACCATAGATAAAGATTATTCACTGGCCATGTTGTCACCCACTTATTATCTTTAACATTTCAAGAATAGATAGGAAAAGGAAGAGGCCAACACAGAAAGAGTAGTTGACTCTTCAGTTACTATATTGCGGGCGTAGGTTTAATTATTTTGTGTGTTGTATTTTTGTATAATTATAATTATCACTGTATATGTAATATCACCAAAGGGATTTGGATTTGTTTATACTAGTTAAGAGTTTGGAATATTGTAGATTATGAACTATGAGTTATGATTGATGATAGCATATGAAATATTATCTGTTATGGACTTGTAGATTGATAATAATCTTTATCAGGTGTTGATGTTCCTTTGTGATAAGTCAAGATTTTAGAGAAGATTGTCAAAATTTTTTGTGTGGACATGGAGTAGTTTTGAGGATAAGCGGCCGACATCGTATTATATACATAAGTGTAGCATATATGGTGTTATGTGTTGGTCGTGACGTTACTTTTACGAAGTGGGTTGCGACATAGTACAAGGTGCCACTGTGCAGACATAGCTGTAGTTACAACCTCAAACATTGACTCAGGGTGGTTATCGTGATGGACCTCAAGCAGGTAGATAACCAAAGAAGAGCAAATATTCAAGGGGATAGTTTAGAGGGGAGCAAAGTCAATCATCTCCTGTAGTCCCGATTGCCATTACCCCAATCCAAACATATTAGCCGGTAGGACAACCACCGACCCAGTATGGAGCCAGATGTAGAGGTCGAGGTTTAGGATATAGAGCCTATCGGTCAAAGCAGACCTATTAGGCTGAGCAGGGACGTCAGATTATATGTTTCCAGTGTTGTCAATTAGGCTACAAATGATATGATTGCCTATGCTTGTTCCAGCTTCTAGTGCAACCACCACTACTGTTACTAGAAAGAAAAGTTTAATTGAGATACTAAGCTACCAGGATAATCATGCTAGCACTTGTAAAAGAGTTCCACACCTTTCCGTGTCTATAGGTAGAATTGGAACAACTTCAAAAGGATGAATGTATGGTGTATAACTTAAAAAGGAGTTAAATTTTGTGTTTAATTTGTCTCCCATATGAGTTTCTATGAGAAAGTTCCATACATCAGAATTTGACAATGCATGGCATCTATGGTCGTTTTGATTAGCTTGAATATCATGCAATCTGAACTTACAAGATGAACTTGTTGTATACTATCTCGAAGATTTTCATCCGTTACATGACTATATCGTCAATTGTTGCTCATCTTTAATTATTGCATATTGACGTTTTGTACATACGTACAGAATGGCCAAATATTTGGCAATTTTGATTGAAAGTTAATTCGATGCTTGTCATGGTTTAAGTAATGACCAAGTGAAATGGGAACTTGAAATGGTTAATAATCCAATATATAGTTGGGGCCTATTGTCTAATGGCTTGTTACACCTAAGCCATACGTCTAAGCTTGATATATACCAACCACATCAATTACAATTAATTAAGGTAAAATAAAAATATAATTGATTAATTAAATAATTCTGCATCATCATGAAGAAAATTTTGTGAAAGAAACAAAAAAAATGAAAGTGTGTAGCTGGCTGCTGGAGGTGTGTGGGTTTCCTTTTTCTTATTTTAGAAACAAATCATGGTTTGTTTGTTCTTGTTATATTTTCTTGGTTCCCATATTTCTCTATATCTAATATTAAATTCACTTATTTTGCAAGTAGCTCGGTTCATAAAAAGCATCGAACAAGGGATCAAAACACATCTTAAGCTAAACTTGTGCTGATAAATAACCAACCCACAATAAATATGAAAGGAATAGTAGTGCTACGAATGATCCAATCACTACAACAAACTTGATTTTAGCAATGAAAATATTTGTTGTTAAACACTAATATTCTGTTGTTAAAACTTTTTAGTAATAAAAAAAAATTGTTGTTAAGTTTGTTGCTAATAATGTGTGATAATAATATATTAGCAATAAATAGTTAATTTGTTGCTAATAGCCTATTTAGCAACAAAATATTTTTGTTGCTAATGCAATATCTATAGTAAAAAATTATTTCGTTGCTAAATTTAAATTTTAACAAACAAATTTTATACTTTAATAACAATATTTTTTGTTGCTAAATTATGTCATTAACAATAATATTTGTTGCTAATAGTTATTAATAGCAATAAGATTTTTTTGTTATTTTGTTGCTTTAACAATAAAAAAGCTATAATGAACAAATTTCTTTTGATTATATATTGATAATAATAATAATAATAATACACGTAAGTTTTACTTTTACATAAAAAGCTTATTTTTTTTACACAAAAAAAAATTAGAAAGTGGTACAACATATCTATCAAATCTCTCAACTTGAAGGTAATGGATGAGAGAATTCAACACCAATGAAATAATGTGCAATGGGCTAGTACCAACAACTAGGCTGATTGGCACTTAGATTTTGGTCTAACAATATGTTTTGCAAACTTCAAAGAAGCTTGGACTATGCATATGCATCTGGTAATGAATACAATTTTAAGTTCTTTACCCAACATACCAATACCCAATTCTACAGTAGCAGTAGCTTGGAGCTTAGCTCTCTTTGACAAGGAGGTTGGAGTTATCTAAGATCAGTCTTCTGCAATGCTTACTTCTATTAGAACTACAACTTCTAATTTTGTACATGATAATGTTTATAAAAATAGATAAATAAACATCAAACCTCATTAAGCTATACTCTTCTCTTTCAGCCAAACATGAAGTGCATTATCGGCTATAACATACCTGAAAGAAGTTGTCTTGCAAAAGTGCTCAACTCCCATGTTCGTTTGTGAAATCCTTTGTTCTTAATCCATGAAGTAAAAGAGGCACATTGCAAATAGTTTTTGCATTCTCTTACTCTATATAAGCAACATTAGTCCTTCAACCTAGTGTAACTATGGCAATGATGTCGCCATTGTAGTATCAATCTCCAACCAAATCTCCTATGGAATCATCACTTGCTTAGTGACCAAATAAATTTTATAAATGTTATTTGCATAGCGTACTATCATTATTATGTCTTTTGTATATATTTGCATTGGTTAGATAGGAATTAAGACATATTTCTTTATAATTAGGTGCATGATCATGTATATTAGCATTGCATGCATTTACATATAATAGAGAATTTTAATATAACTTTTATATGTTTATAATTGTGATTTACAACCCGAGGAAGATTTTTTAAGGTTTAAGCAGGTTTAGATTAAGTAGGGAATGGACATACAAGGAAAGAAGGATGAAAGATGAATTAAAATTGCAAAAATTCTAATGTAACTCACTAACACAAGAAATGAAGAGTGAAACACAAAGAAGGGCATAATTGAAAATTCGATCTTTTGCGATTAGTGAGTTCGATGAAGAAATTTGAGAATTAAAAAAATCAAATTTGGTGATCTTGGTGCAATGGGTAGTGAAGGGCAGAATGATCAAACAATTAAAATCAATGGAAGAGTGTGAAGAAAGTCGGATGTATTGCACAAAAGAAGAATTCAGGAAAGTGGGCCGACTGTGCTATCGTAGTAGTGCAGTTGTTGATTCTAGTAGCTGTTGATGGCCAGAGCAAAGTGGAGAGCAGAACAAGGGAGAAAATAAAAAACAAGGTCCAATCTGTAGAATATGATCTTTGATTTGTTTAATTCTTTATACTGTGAACTAGATATTATGTCTGGCTAAGTTCTTTTGATTTCTAGGATGTAATTTAAATTGTAAGAACATTTGGTGTTTAATTTTGATTAATCTATTTCAAGGTATTTTTCATACTTTATGTTTTTGATTCTTTTTATTGATTAGCCACCTATAAAATGATTTTTGATTGTTGAACTGACTCGAGACAGAGGTTCAACAATTGGACAATCAAAATATATACCTAGAAGAATCAATTGATTGAGAGATTGTTGATTCTATGGGAGGTTGCATGTGATTACTGTGTTTAGGGCATTAGTTTGGTAACTGTACGAAGGGGTATTAAGGAAGAAATTAATAGGTATTAAGGCGCCTTGAGGGAGGGTTTTCATGACTAGTATTATAACTTGCAAAAACAAGAATCAAATTAATTGAAATAAAGATTAAAGGTAAATGCATGATATTTTACTATCTTAGAATCTTGCTTGACAGAGTTTTAAAATTGGTAATCGTTTATTTTCCTCTTGATTTTTATTTAAAGTAGTGAAACCTTGCTTTAAAGCCTTAATAAACTTAAGATTAACTTAAATTGGGATTTAAGACTATTAACTATAAATTGTTCGCTGAGGACGATACCTGGTATCTTACTGTATATTACTAATTGAAATTGGTTAAATTTTAATTAAGTCATTATTTATTTATTTATTTATGTTTATTTTATTCTTTTTATTATTTAATCCATTGGTTTGCTTTATTTGATCTGTTTTCTTTGACTATGATGTTTTAAGATTGTGAATGAGTAGAGATTCACTTGGGTTGAATGATCCTGACCTATCAAAAACACTAAGGCAATTTCAACTAGAGGCTAGAAGCCACAGATCTGACATGGCTAAGAACAATAGATCTGCAATTGGCACTAATGATGATGCACCACTACGAGATTTCTTTAAACCCATGTTGAATAATTATTACTCTAGGCTTGCCAAAACTCCCATCAATGCCAACAATTTTGAGTTGAAGTCTTCCCTCATCACCATGGTGCAACAACAATAGTTTGGGTGTTTGGCTACTGAAGATCCGACGGTGCACCTGAACTCATTCATGGAAATCTATGATACTGTTAAGATAAATAGGGTTATTGAAGATAAGTTGAGATTGAGGTTTTTTTCCCTTCTATCTAAGGGATAAAGCGATGACATGGCTACAGACTTTCTTATCAGGTAGCATCAACACTTGGGAAGATATGAGACAGAAATTCATGCAAAAGTATTTCACTCCAGCAAAGGTTCATCAACTTAGGGGTAAAATCAATTCATTCAAGTAGTTAGATTTTAAGTCTCTCTATGAAGCTTGGGAGAGGTTTAAAGACTTAGTGAGAAGACACCCTCAGTATGGTTATCTTCTATGGCTCTAGATTTAGATGTTCTATAGTGGTTTAACACCACTTATCAAAGCCTTGGTTGATTTAGTTGTGGGAGGTTCGTTAATGGGCAAGTCCACAACGTAGGCCACTCATTTCATTAAAGATATGACAGTTAACGCCTATGGCGATGACACAGAGAAAGACTTGACAAGAAAGGTTGGATTACATGAAGTTAATGAGATCACAACTCTACAGGCCCAGATTGCTTCTATGACCCACCATATGAAGTCATTAACTAAGAATCTTGGTAGTAAACAATTTTAGGCACCTCAGAACCAATCTATTTTGCCTATAGTAGAAGACATAAAGCTTCCTCTACTATACAAGCATCTATAAAACAACTCAATGTACTGAACCGTTTCAATAGTTACCAAGGGCGGCAACAGGGGTACAATACTCCACAATATTATCATCCAAGGATCCGCAATCATGAAAATTTTCTTATGCTAATAAAAAAATCATTGTAACACCCCAACTCCCATGAGATAGGTTTAAGCTCAACCACAAGGTGGCTTGGGTCCTATGTTACATTTATAAGTACACAACTTGTATCTCAATTCTTTTCTTCTAACACTTATTAAAATACTTATAAATACACTTCCATTGAGTTTAAAATTCAACAAGATAACACAAGTGAATAAAGGAAAACTTTAAACTATTTATTTATAAAATAAAAAAATATATTATTGAATTCATGTAATCAAAAGAAAGAGTACATAACTCTAAAATTTAAAACAAAAATTCAACAGAAGTCTTTTATTCAAAATTTGGGCAATATGCCCTGACATAAAACCTTCTAAAAATAGATTTTCTAATCCCTTAGAAAGCTTGATCATACATTTCAAATTCTTAAAAAATAAAAGGAAGAGGTGAGTACATAATCCAATGGATCATTCATCAAACTACTAATTTTCTAATTCAAATCAAAAGTACATCTAATTTCAATCACGTACAAGCATTAAGCGTTTTAAACAATATCTTGTTAGTATTATATATTTGACCAAAAGGGGTTTTTAATCCCTTGATGTTCTTCATTAAAATACTCCTATTCTAGGATGGAATGACAATTCATCTTGTTACATTCCATTGGAAATAAAGATCGCATGTCCACATTTCAAATATTTTAAACTACATCCACACTTAGTGATGTTACTCATATACACTAAGTATATGCAAAGAACACCCATAGCATCACTTACTACTACGATGGTACATAGTTTTTATCTTCACTTTCTCATATTTAATTTTAAATAAATATGAAACAAGATCATAATAATTAATATCAGAATTTAAATTATCAAGAGCACATGGAAAACATACATGGCATACTTGAAAATTCAAAAATAAACCTAAGCATGGTTTCTAAGCATGTCATGCTATCATTTATGAATTAAAACATGAAAACACGTTAAATTGAAAATAAAACTTGATCAAATATGCTTCAAACTAAAATAAAAACATGCTAAAATTAAAAACAAACATGAATATGTTAAAGACTTGAAGTAGGAAAGAATGAGGTGTAGAAATTCCCTCCACCTTAATTCAAGTTTTTTTTTTAATCAAGCAGAGGTTTCTCTTATCTACCACTTTCAGAACTTCAAGAACTTTTAACCACCAACAAAAATCACTTCAACAACTCTCTAAAATACTGAAATAGGAACTCCTCACACAAGAGAGAAAAGAGGATGAGAAGAGGTGCCAAGAAGAGGGCAAGAACAAACAAAGAGGGAAGTGTCGACTTTTTTGCTTTGGGATGAGATGAAAGTGAGCAAGGGGGGTTTATATAGATGTTTATGAGAGCATATGAGACGTCCTAGGGCAGCCTTGGGCAATTGACAAAAATTTGGGCAAGTTTCAATACATAAAGGGGATGGTTTGCATAAAGAGAGCAAGTATGCTCATGGTTGGCAAGTGAGATCACTATGGCTTTCTAATTCAAAAGATATGAGTACAATCTTATTTCCTAACTATGTGTGAACACAAAAGAGGTTTAAATCATATTCTAATTCAAATGGGACGTCCCCTATGTGCTCATGACAACTTTCATTTTTGGTTTCCTTGCTTGCTCATCACACAAACACACTAGGAATACTTTTTTATTTTCTTACTTCTTGGACATCAAGCATGGGTGTACAATATCAAATTTGAGGGGACACCATATAATAGTCAAACACACTCATCGTGGTTCCAAGAAAATATCTAAATAGGGTTGCTCACATGTGCACACACACATATTTACGTGGTTGGGCCAATTTTGGCTTAAGTAGGTGTGGGTGTACACAATCAAGTGGAGGTAGCCATGACTTCATGGGTTCACAAAAATTAAATAAAAATTAATATCTCCTTATTTGCATAGAATTATAATTTATATCCTATAATTTTAGAATCATATGAACTTAATGCACATTTTAAGGTATGGTTTGACCCTAGTTGATTTTCCTTCAAAAACTTTCCTTATTTAAGACCCACTAAGGTCACTAGGCAAATGAAAATCCAAATCTGGGTCAATTGTTCTGATTTTTGGATATTTCATTCATTTTGCTAATTCATGTCATTCCATTTCTTTTCGGGTCAATCCCTCGAAGTACCCTAAATGACAATTCTTTCGAATTTAGACCCCTTGAAGGGCGTTTGTCAAATGAAAATCCTAACCTCGACCAATTGTTCTAATTTTTGAATATATTGTCCAATTAGTTGGTTCATGTCACCTTACTTCATTTCAAGTTGTTTTGGGACCCTAAACGTCACCAAATGAGACTTTAAAAAATGTGCCAAATTTAGCCCTAAAATGAGTATGGTTTCATTTTGTACGCAATTTCACTTAAATACATAGTTTTCAGGGTATTACAACCTACCCTCCTTAGAAAAATTTCGTCTTCGAAATTTGTACATAAATAAGGATTTCTAGTGAATAGGTGTGGATACTTGGTCTTCATTTCACTTTCGAGTTCCCAGGTAGCTTATTCCACCTCGTGATGCTTCCATAGTATCTTCACTAACGAAATATCCTTTGTTCGTAGACTTTGTACTCTATGGTCGAAGATTCTAACTGCTATTTCCTCATAATTAGCATCATCTTGAATATTCATTTCCTCCCAATGGATGATGTGAGATAGGTCAGGTTTATACTTTCTCAACATGGATACATGGAATACGTTATAAGCTGAAGTCATTTGGTTTGGTAGGTCCAACTTATAAGCACATACCTTGATTTTTTTTTAAGTATTTCAAAGGGCCTGACAAACCTAGAAGATAACTTCCCTTTGAATCCGAACCTCTTGATGTCCTTTTGAGGACTAATTCTCAAAAATACCTTGTCTCTAACTTGAAACTCTAGTGGTTTTCTCATCTTGTTTGCATAGCTTTTCTGACGACTCTATTTTATAGTCAGCCTCCTCTGTATTAACTTGACTTGGTTATTCATTTCTTTTACCAAATCAGGTCCAATTAATACATGGTCCTCGAGTTCAACCCAATAGGTAGGTGATCTGCAAGATCTTCCATAAAGAGCCTTGAATGGAGCCATCTAAATACTCGCTTGATAACTATTGTTATAAGCAAAATCTGCCAAGTGTAAGTACTTGCTCCAATTCTCCTTGAAGTCTAAAACACAAGACCTCAACATACCTTGCAAAATCTGGATAACTCTCTTAGAATGACCATCCGTCTGAGGGTGAAATGTTGTACTCATGGTGAGCTTAGTACCCATCTCCTTCTGTAGACTTTGCCAGAACTGTGAAGTGAAGTGAGAGTCTTTATCAAACACAAAATTCTTGGGCACACTATGAAGCCTGACGATTTCTTCCACATAAATTTCTATCAACTTACTAACTTGGTCTATCGATCTAATCGACAAGAAGTGAGCCTCTTTGGTGAGATGATCCACAATCACCCAAATAGTATCTTCTTCTTTATGATTTTTGGGCAAACCACAGACAGAATCCATGAAAATGTTATTGCACTTCCATTCAGGGATAGGGAATGGTTGTAACATTCCAGAGGTTTTCCTATGTTCTGCTTTCACTTGTTGACAGGTTAGGCACTTGGCAACATGCTTAGCCACGTCCCTCTTCATTCTTTTTCACTCGTAAGTCTTTCTAAGGTTTTAGTACGTCTTATCCCCACCTGGATGCATTGTATACTTCATCTGATGAGCCTCATCTAGTACGGTTTGCTTACTCTGCCCATTCTGAGGTATGCAGATCCTCTCGTCGAGCCTCAAGATATTTTCAACATCTAACTTAAAGTTAGAATACTAGCCCTATTCAACTCCTTCTATCAGACCTACAAACCACTTGTCTTGCCTCTGTTCCTCCTTGATTTGATGTAGTAGATCTGATTGGAAAGACATGCTATAAAGGTAGGCTCCCTTGTCATTCAGGATTATCCCCAGCCTAAAGTCTTAGATCAACTGGTACATCTGGCCCTTTTCTTCATCCTGGTGGTTGAACTTTCTACTCAAGTTATCAGCCACCACATTGGCCTTCCCCGGATGGTAGTATAATTGAAAATAATAATATTTGAGGAATTCCATCCACCTACGTTGCCTAAGGTTCAACTCTTTTTGGGTGTAGATGTATTTTAAACTCTTATGATCTGAAAATAGATTGAATTATTCACCACAAAGGTAGTGTCTCCAAATCTTTAGGGCAAATATGATGGCTGCTAATTCTAAGTCGTGAGTTGGGTAATTCTTCTCATGCACCTTTAGTTGTCGTGCGGTGTAAGCGACTACTCGTCTTTCCTGCATCAACACTGCTCCAAGTCCACTCAGTGAGGCATCAGTATAGAGGTTATATGTAACATCATTGATTGGAGTGAATAGGATAGTGGTCGTAGTCAATCTTTTTTTCAATTCTTTGAATGATTGTTCACACTTCTCATTCCAATCAAACTTAACTCTCTTGCTAGTCAGCTTGGTCATAGGCTCTGCTAGTTTGAAGAAATCTTGGATAAACCTTTTGTAGTACTCAGCTAAACTTAAGAACCTCCTAATCTCTGTAACTGTCTTAGTTTGCTTCCAATCCATAACCGCTTCTACGTTCTCCAAATCTATAGAGATGCCTTTTGCTGATACTACGTGGCCAAGGAACTTGATTGTCTTCATCCAAAACTCACACTTGCTAAACTTGGAATATAATTGATGCCTTCTAAGTGTCTCCAACACTATCTACAAGTGTTCTGCCTTTGACTTGGAGTAGATTAGGATGTCACCTACGAATACAATCACAAACCGATCAAGATATTGTCTAAACACTCGGCTCATCAAGTCCATGAATGTTGCTGGCGTATTGGTCAAACCAAAGGGCATCATAGTGAACTCAAAGTGTCCATATCTTGTTTTGAAGGCAGTCTTGTGTATATCAGACTCCTTAATTCTTAACTGGTGATATCCTAACCTAAGATCAATCTTTGGGAAATGAGTGGTTGCTCTTAATTGATCAAATAGGTTATCAATCCTTAGCAAAGGATATTTATTCTTCACCGTAGCTTGGTTCAACTTTCGATAATCGACATGAAGTCTCATAGAGCCATCCTTCTTTTTCACAAACAACACCGGAGCTCCCCAAGGTGATTCACTCAGCCTGATAAAGCATTTCTTTTGGAGCTCATCGAGTTGAGACTTTAACTCAATCAGTTCTACTGACGCCATCCTATAAAGAGGTATGGCAATATGGTTAGTTCTAGGGTGAAGTTCAATCTTGAACTCTAACTCTCTATCAGGTGTGTAAGACACCGACACACCGGATACATCGGGACGACAACTCAATGGTAGTGGGTTTCGTAAAATCAAGGTGTTTATGCCCCAGGTCCTTGATTCGAATCTCCACGGAGGCGAAAGAAAACCCCAAGGGGAGGGGATAGTACCTTGAGTCACTCGATGTGTCCCGGTGTGTCCGGTACGTTGGTGTATTACAAGGTGGTAGTCTGGGCAAGTCGTCTGGGAACACATCATCGTATTCGCTAACCACTGCTAGGCCTTGGATTCTCTTTAATTGAACATGTTCTTCCTCAGAGAGCTCCTCGAACTCATTCTTCTGCCTTAAGCAATTCAACATGACTATGGTTGGACTTCTCGGTAATCTTCGCATATCCCCATTGATTTTATAGGTTTTCCCAGAAGGTAAGGTTTTCGTTATTCGTCATTTAGGACGATTTATTTGGACTTGGTACTGATATAACCAATCCATCCCCAAGATTACATCATAGCCATAGAAAGGTAAAGTACATAGGTCAACCATTATGAGCTTATCCCCGAACCTTAGTGTAACACCCCACCTCCCAAGTCTCATCTTCTGCGTCATCTGACGGTCTAACTTTTTTTGATAAAAAATTTTGGGATGCCCGGGAGACGGGCCCTTGCTACATTTTCTTCTTCTTAGACCCAAATCCATTAGGGTTCCTGTGTAGATTAATCTATGTACAAAATGACATCATAGTAAATAAGATTATTTATTTATTCATTCGAAAATTTCGAGTACAATGATCTATTACAGTGAAAAATAAATTCAAAGTTGAAATACATGTTTTAGCTTGGGCCGATGCGCCCTACATTGAAATAAATAAAAACTTTCAATAGATAAACTTCCTCGTAAGCTAATTAATTTCGTAAGATGTGAAAAATAGGGGGTGAGCTAAAAAACCCAGTTAATCATTCAATCTATTTAATTCATTATTTCAACCAAACAATGCAAACATATCAAACACTTTCAGATATTAAATCGATTTAAACAATATATTATCTCAGTCGTAATTTAGACCGAACGAGAGTAACCTCTGTGCTGCAAATCTAAGGAGAGAAATCAATTCTGAAACTCAAACCCATCTCTAGTAGGATCATTCTTGAAACTCATTCCATTCTGGTGTTAGTATTAACAGCTAGTTCCAATTCTACATAGAACACAGAAAGTCCCTCGTACCGGTACGTGGTTCCAATCTTATTTAATCTTATTTTTGTGTGTAAGAACATAGTAAATAAATATTCCAACAGTATCTAAATACTCCAACCATATAACAATTCACATTCACAAACATTGACTTCCGATTACTGATGTAGAAGATCGTACAGGACACAACTACATAGCATACTCTCTTGGTCATAAACAATATATTAGTGCATGATAAACAATAGCTCAAACAGTGTAACATTCAGATTGACTTCCAATTTCTGATGTAGAAGATCGTACAAGACGCAACTACAGAGCATACTCTCTTGGTCATAAGCAACATAATAATTGAATGACATAAATGCAAAGGACGAGAATAAAATCAAACTAACAAAACAAGTAAGCATTATCTAAATCAAAATAATAAATTAAAAGAAGGGAAAGAAACTCACCTTGAGATCGCTTCCTAAAATCTCTGTTGCACTTTGTTGCTACTACCTCGCGAACTATTTAGAATAGCTCAAGTAAGCAAGAACTAGGACTAAGGTTGCCAAGAAAGAGGCAAGAGAGAGAGCTAGAAGAATTTTCAACTCTTGTCTTTGGGATAAATGAAATGGGTAGAGTAGGGGGGTTTATATAGAGCCTTCTTCCAACTAGTGTTTCTATCTTTCCAATGTGGGACTATCATTTCCTACATATGCATACCTTAACATCACACCAAATGAGATATTTCATTCATGAATGCATTTCCTTTACACATATACTTCTCTATGTATATTACTATCATACTAAACAAAATATTATTTTCATAAGTGCATTTAATTAATACTTTATACACATACTTTTCTATATTAATATCATACTAAAATATTATTTTCTTATTCAAATAGAGAAGCGTATATTTACCCAACATTTCTATATGTCTAATATTAATTAATGCATATCCCTTTATACTTCTATGCTAACTAGTTAATTGCATATCAATGACATATATATATATATACACACATTAAGTATACACTTATATGTGCTAATAAAATGTGTTTTAAACTCAAATTTCGGTTATTACGTCATTAAAATTTCAGGTATTACACTTAGGTCACAACTACACATTTTTTTTGAAGTCACAGTGGTCCCTATTTGTGTGGACACATTCAAAGTCACAAGTAATGTTTTCATCACAAGTTGTAACCTATCAGCTAGTCCTTCAGAAATAAAAGATTTAGAGGCACCCGAGTCAAACTACAATTTCATAGCAACATTGAACAACAAAAATATACCTTCCACTGCAGGGACCTGGTCTTCCTGAGTCTCAATAGTGAACATTCTAGCCTGGTTTTGCACATGGCCTTGGTTATGCCCCTAATTGGCATTCGGCAGTTGTTGCCTCCGCTGAGTACGACCGTTCTAACCTCCTCCCTACTATGGTTGTTGTTGAGGAGCTTGAGCAAGTGTAGGTGGGCAATTCTTAGCAAGATAACCCTTCCGTCTGGACACATAGCATAGCCCTTGCCTCTTGGCCTGCTCCTTAAACTCATTTATGGTCTGCCCCTATTTCTGTGACGCTTTTCCAACATTCTTGCTTTTTTCTAAAACCCATGATCTCTTTCATTCTCGGGCCTTTTATTCTTTCCCCTCAACCTTTGTTCTAGGTTGATTTCTCGTTCTAGTGTGAGGGATTTTTCTACGACGTCTTTGTATGTCTTCAGGCCCAAAGTCTTTACTATCTTTCGGATCTCCATCTTGAGACCCTATGCGAATCAATTGGCCTTCCTTTTCTATTTCCTGATTAGATTTGGTGAGAATTTGGCCAGTTCAGTGAACTTCCTTGCATATTTAGCTACAGTCATGTCCCTCTGATTCAATTGAACAAAGTCCTCTCGTAGCTTGCCCAAGGTCGCTTCCAGAAAAAAAAACTTTTCATAAAAGATCTTTGTGAAGTTCTCCCAGCTCATAACATTGACATCCGTATTAGTGTCCATCCTCATCATACTCCACCAACTTCTAGTTGGTCCTTTAAAGTGGTGTGTAGCTAGTGCCACCCGTCTCGACCCAGTTACCTTCAATACATTGAGAATTTCCTCTATTTCTTGGTACTAGTAGTCTGTCGAGATGTAATATGAAGTCCCATCAAATGAAGGAGGATGGAGCTTCTGTAGCTCTATCAGCATCTTCCACTATTTCTCATCCTCCAAATTTTCCTAAGCCCTCTGATGTTCAAGATCTTGGGCCACGGGTACTGGCTGTTAACCTGGATAGGTTTAAGTACTTGAGGCTGTGGAGCCACCTGAGGGATTATATGTGGAAGTGCCCTCAACAATTGATCCAACACCCTCTACGACGTCTCATTCATCATAGCCTCCATCTGTGCCTCCATTCCAGCAAGCAATTTTTATTCTCGTTGCTCAGTCTCATCAGAAGTGGTGGATTCGGGTTGCGTACTTCCTTGCTCCAACCATTTTCCATAATTTGAGTAGGTTTTCAGTATTTGCCTTGTCAAACGCTCTTACTATCATGACTCTAGATTCATGTCTCTAGGTTCTCGATCTGTTCAACGGCCCAAAGGTTTTTCTTCTAGGTTCTTTTCATGCATGGGTACAGGATTTGGTCTCAAAGCAATTAAACATTACAACATGCATATTAGACAATCAAGCTAGCACAGTAAGGTTCCAAACTTTCACCTAAGCTTTCAGGTTCAAGTGTCATACTACTCTACCCCTTCTACTTAGGCTTCCACCCAGAATAGAGCCGCACCCAAAAAATTTTGCAAATTGTTTGACAACTAAGGTTCCTAAGCCCACTATACTCCATCGTCCCATACCAGCGAGCATAGAGAAACCCATTCTGCAAGAGTTACCAATCATTTACCACACATGGTCCATCATTCTTCAAGTCCAGGCTTCCTCCATACCACTGAATTCCTACGCATCCCATTTTACATAGAAATCGAAAGATACAAAAGCTTCTTGGTCTCGTGTCCTGATCAAACAATTTTCTATTTTCACACATGTTGCAGTCTCTAACCTATATCCGAAAGATTTATGCTTTTGATCCGCTGTGCCATCCATGGCTACACCCATATTTTTACCTAAGGTCAATCTCCAAGACCCATGGTTTCAATCTGGTTGTCACAACCTCTGTCTAGTCAAGATACCACCTTTTACATCTTTTTCGACTTCTAATCGATTTCTTACCTTAATTTTCACCTTATAATTTTCTTTATAGAGAAAGTAAGGGTGTTCTTCAACTCAGACCACTCATATAAACTGGTGGGACAACCTCCAGATTGGGCATTGAGACCGAAGTCTGCTTAGCAACCGTGCTTTCTAGGGTAAGATAACCCACCTTCCTTTCAATGTTTAACTTTACTTGGGACAAGGCTTACCGACTATCAACTCAACTTGTAGTCTTTGTATCCGAACAAAACATTTCAAATCATATGTTTCCTTTTCGAAAATACTTTCTAAAACATTTTTCAATTTCAAAAATAGAAGGTAGGGCATTAAAATTTCAATTCAGTTCGATGTAAAACCCTAATTTGAGTTTCTAATTCTTATCAAGCAACTTATGTTTGACTTTCTAATTCTTGCCTAATCAATTTAGGCTTGACTTTCTATTCTTTTTGCCCAAGGCACCTAAAGCCTAGGCTCAGATACCACCTTTGTAATATCCCAACCCCCAAGAGACAAGTTTAAGCTCAGCCACAAAACAGCTTGGGTCTTATGCTACATTTACAAGAACATAACTTGTATCTCAATTCCTTTATTCTAACACTTATTGAAATATTCATAAATACACTTCCATTGAGTTTAAAATTCAACAAGATAATACAAGTGAATAAAAGAAAACTTCAAACTCTTTATTTATAGCATAAAGAAATACATTATTGAATTCATGTAATCAAAAGAAAGAGTACATAACTCTAAAATTTAAAACAAAAATTCAGCGGAAGTCTTTTATTCAAAATTTGGGCAATATGCCCTTACATAGAAACTTTCTAAAAATAGACTTTCTAATCATTTAGTGTAACACCGCACCTCCCAAGTCCCATCTTCCGCGTCATCTAATGGTTCGACTCTTTTTGATCAAAAATCTTGGGATGCCCGAAAGACGGGCCCGTGTTACATTTTTTTCTTCTTGGACCCAAATCCATTAGGGTTCCTGTGCACATTAGTCTATGTACCAAATGACATCATGGTAAATAAAATTCTTCATTTATTCATTCGAAAATTTTAAGTACAATAATCCATTACAGCGAAAAATAAATTTAAAACTGAAATACATGATTTAGCTTGGGTCGATGCGCCCTACATTGAAATAAATAAAACTTTCAATAAATAAATCTCCTCGTAAGCTGATTAATTCCCTAAAATGTGAAAAATAGGGGGTGAGGTAAAAAGCCCAGTGAATCATTCCATCTATTTAATTCATTTTTTCAACCAAACAATGCAAGCATATCAAACACTTTCAGAGATTAATTCGATTCAAATATATTATTTCAGTCGTAATTTAGACCGAACAGGAATACCCTCTGTGCTACAGATCTAGGGAGAGAGATCAATTCTGAAACTTAAATCCATTTCTAGTGGGATTATTTTTGAAGCCCATTCCATTCTAGTGTCAGTATTGACAATTAGTTCCAATTCTACATGGAACACAGAAAGTCCCCCATACCAGTACGTGGTTAAAATCTTATTTAATCTGATTTTTGTTTGCAAGAGCATAGTAGATAAATATTTCAACAGTAATTAAACATACCAATAATATAACATGATAAATCAACAGAAACATAGATTTTTTATTTCTGATGTAGAAGATCGTACGAGACGCAACTACAGAGCATACTCTCTCAAACAGGAAAAACAACTTTCGATTTCTGATGTAGAAGATCGTACAAGACGCAACTACAGAGCATACTCTCTTGGTCATGCAACATGATAATTGAATGACATATATGCAAAAAACAAGAATAAAAACAAAAAAAAATTAAGCTAACCAAACAAACAAGCATTATCTAAGTCAAAATAATAAATTAAAAGAAAGGAAAGAAACTCACATTAAGATCGCTTCTTAAATTCTTTGTGGCACTTCGTTGCTACTACTTCGTGAACTATTTAGAATAGCTCAAGCAAAGAAGAACTAGAACTAAGGTTGCCAAGACAAAGGCAAAGAGAGAAAGCAAGAGAAATTTTCAACTCTTGTCTTTGGGATGAATGAAATGGGTGGAGTAGGGGGGTTTATATCCTCTTCTAACTAGTGTCTCTATCTTTCCAATGTGAGATTATCACTTCCTACATATGCCCACTTTAACATCTCACCAAATGAGATTTTTCATTCATAAATGCATTTCTTTTACACATATACTTCTCTATGTATATTACCATCATACTAAATGAAATATTATTTTTATGAATGCATCTAATTAATACTTTATACACATACTTTTCTATATTAATATCATACTAAAAATATTATTTTCATATTCAAATAGAAAAGTGTATATTTACCCAACAATTCTATATGTCTAATATCAATCATTGCATATCCCTTTATACTTCTATACTAACTAATTAATTGCATATCAATGAAAAATATGTATGTATATATATATATATATATACGTATATGTGCTAATAAAATGTGTTTTAAACTTAAATTTCGGTTATTACGTCACTAAAATTTCAGGTATTACACTTAGCAAGCTTGATCATGCATTTAAAATTCCTAAAACATAAAAGGAAGGGGTGAGCACATAGCCTAGTGGATCATTCATCAAACTATTAATTTACTAATTCAAATCAAAAGTACATCCAATTTCAATCACTTACAAGCATTAAGTGTTTCAAATAATATCTTGTTAGTATTGTATATTTGACCAAAAGGATTTTTTAATCCCTTGATGTATTTCATTAAAATACTCCTATTCTGGGATAGAATAACAATTCATCTTGTCACATTTCATTGGAAATAAGGATCGCATGTCCACATTCCAAGTATTTTAAAACACATCCACACTTAGTGATGTTACTCATATACATTAAATATATACAAAGAACACGCATAGCATCACTTAGACTACTATGATGGTACGTGGTTTTTGTCTTTAGTTTCTCATATTTAATTTCAAATAAATATGAAATAAGATCATAATACTTAATATCAAAATTTAAATAATCAAGAGCACATGGAAAACATACATGGCATGCTTGAAAATTCAAAAATAAGCATAAGCATGGTTTCTAAGCATGTTATGCTATCATGTATGAATTAAAACATAAAAACATGTTAAATTGAACTAAAACTTGATCAAATATGCCTCAAACTGAAATAAACACATGCTGAAAACTAAAAACAAACATGAATATACTAAAGACTTGAAGTAGTAAAGAAGGAGTTCTAGAAATCCCGTCCACCTTAATTCGAGTTTCTTTTGAATCCGGCAGAGGTTTCCCTTATCTACCACTTCAAGAACTTTTAACCACTGAAAGAGATACTTCAACAACTCTCTAAATACTAAAATAAGAACTCCTCACACAAGAGAGAAAAAAACGTAAGAAGAGGTGCCAAGAATAGGGCAAGAACAACCAAAGAGGGAAGTGTCAAATCTTTGCTTTAGGATGAGATGAAAGTAAGCAAGGAGGGTTTATATAGATGTTCATGAGAGCATATGGGACGTCCTAGGGCAGCCTTAGGCAACTCACAAAAATTTGGGCAAGTTTCTATACATGAAGGGGATGGTTTGCATAAAGAGGGTAAGTGTGCTCATGGTTGGCAAGTGGGACCACTATGACTTTCTAATTCAAAAGATACGAGTACAATCTTATTTCCTAACTATGTATAAACATAAAAGAGGTTTAAATCATATTCTAATTCAAATGGGGCGTCCCCTATGTGCTCATGACAACTTTCCTTTTTGGTTTCCTTGCTTGCCCATCACACAAATACACAAGGAATACTTTCCCATTTTCTTATTTCTTGGACATCAAGTATGGGTATACAATATCAAATTTGAAGAGACACCATATAACAGTTAAAGATGTTCATCTTGGTTCCAAGAACTATCTAAATAGAGTTGCTCACATGTGTGCGCACACACATGTACGTGGTTGGGACGATTTTGGCTTAAGTGGGTATGGGTGTGGCCATGACTTTACGGGTCCACAAAAATCAAATAAAAATTAATATCTCCTTACTTACATAGAATTATGATTTATATGATATAGTTTTAGAATCACATGAACCTAATGCGCATTTTAAGGTATGGTTTGGTCGTATTTCCTTCAAAAACTTTTCCTATTTAAGACCCACTGAGGTCACTAGGCAAATGAAAATTCAAATCTCGGCCAATTATTCTAATTTTTGGATATTTCATTCATTTTGATAGTTCATGTCATTTTGTTTCATTTCGGATCATTTCGATCCCCCGAAGTACCCTAAATGACAATTCTTTCTAATTTGGACCCCTTGAAGAACGTTTGGCAAATGAAAACCCTAATCTCGACCAATTTTTCTAATTTTTGAATATGTCGTCCAATTAGTTGGTTCATATCACCTTACTTCATTTCAAGTTGTTTTGGATCCCTAATGGTCACTAAATGAGACTTTCGAAAACATGCCAAATTTAGCTCTGAAATGAGCCTGGTTTCATTTTGCATCCAATTTCACTGAATTGATCTTGAATTTTATTTAATTAAATACAGAGTATTCAGGGAATTATAAACTTCGAGCAAACCCCACTAGCTTATACTTATTAATAGAGTCTAATTGAAAAGAAACCATCTTTGGAGGACAAACTGGATGAGATAATGAATGTGCAGGCCCAATTCTATAAAGAATTGATTGGGAGGATAGATCAAAATGATAACAGAGTCTTTGGATTAGAAATATAAATGGAAAACATGAATGCAACTATGAAAAGTCTTGAAACTTAAGTGGAACAGTTAGAACATGCTTTCTTTAGTCAGCAACGAAGCTCTTTTCCTAGTGACACTCATGTCAATCTTAAAGAAAGTTACAACGCCATAGTCACCAAAAGTGGCAAAGAGATCCAAAGGCCACTCAAACCCTCCAGCCCATCAATACTAGTTGAGGAAACTGAAAGTAACAAAGGGTCTGTTCCTACAAAGTCCACTGATAATATGCCAACTGATGCAGAAAAGAAGAAGGTCAAAGTTTTTTGGTTAGCACTGCAAGTATACATCGTCGCAAGTAGTAAAACTTGTTGAGAACCGAGTCGTCCTTTATGACAGATTAGGATCAATAATCTCAAAGCCCAATTTAGTATTGGTATCAATTTTATCAAGGCTACATAATAAAGGTGATGTGCTGAAAATAGAAATGAAATATAAACCAAAGGAAAATTGAATTGAAGTCTATATTGATCAAGATTTTAAGATAGTAAAGTCTCATGTGTTTACCCTTTAATTTTGGTCTTAACTATCTATCTTATCTTTTGTACGTTCTAGCACTTGCCATTAGACTCCCTCCCAGATTATCTAACACCTATTAGTCAAGTTCCAAATACCTTCTCCTCAAGTGCACCAAAAAATAACTAATGCAATACCGATCTATTTTTTACATGCAACCTCTTATCAAAACTAGCTACCTCCTGGTCCATTGGTCCATCCTAGATTATCCAACTGTTAAACTTCTCTCTGAGTTAGTAAACTAGTCTAAATATCTTCCTATCTATGACCATTAAATAAAAAACATTAAGATCACAAGAAATAAAATAGAACATCAAAATAGATTCATTAAGAACTTGAGTAGAATGCTCCTGGCTGTCACTTAGGAATTAAATCAGAATCAAGGGTTGACACACTTGAAATTACATCCTAGAAATGAGAGTTTAGCTTGACACAATGTAAAAAATATAGATACAAGGAATATAAACAATGAAAATCATACTAGAGAGACTTGAATCTCTTCCTTTTGCTCCTTGCTCCCGTCTTTAGCTAGATCTTCTCATTGATCTCAAAAACTTCAGAAAATGATGAAGATATATGTACACTAGATGTTGAAGACATTGATGAATCCCCCCTTTGCTTAGAGCTCTTTTTCCTTTTATAGTTGTGGCTCAAGACTGCTCAAAAATCCTTTTTTAGATACATTACCGCAGTAATTTGGGCGCGACACAGATCCACAACTCGAGGAACATGTCAAATCATATTTTATTCCTCATTACTACAGTTATCACATTAATGGTATGGTTACCATGGTAATGCTTTATCATCCGTTTTTGTCCCCTAGTTATCATGAATCATTACGGCGACAACTTTCATTACGGCAGTAACCTATCGCGATAATGACTTTTGGGTATTTTTCTAGGCTTGTTCTTCATATTGACCCATGGATATTGCCGTAATGGAATTGCCTACCACGATAATAAGTTGATTGTGCAGTTTTTGGGTCATTTTCCAATGTAAACCCTTTGTGTACTCATCTTAGACCTTTATAAACACTTAAGAGCCTTTCTCGAGCATTAACTCACAAATACAAACATGCAAAATTACATTAAAACTCTACTAATTATGCAAATGGTATGCAAATGCGTCTATTAATGCTTAAATGCAAATATGTCTTAATTCCTACTCAAACCATGCAGAATGCATGTGATATACTTAGTATGTTTGTACACTAACAAATTCCCCCAAACTTGAACTATTGTTCGTCCTCGAATAATAACTCAACCACTAAAGCTCAAACACATACCATATAGAGTTAACTGTGCGTTCACTCATGATGGTGATCTGCATTTTCTATTCCCCTAGCCATTGATTCATGAACAAGTTCTTAGGGCTATTTTGGTTGTCTAGAATTTCAGTCCATCCGCTATTTTTCCTCAACTTCACCTTGTTGTTTATCAGTATCTCAGCCCTCCTTGATTGTATATTTGATTAGTAGTTACATCTCCACTCATAGAAATCTTTTACTAATACATAAGTACACAAACTCTCGTAATGTTTTCTTCTATTCATCCTTTGCTCAAGTCAAACTAATGTTAGTATCAGAGGTCTTTCTTTTAGGTTGTAATGTTGCTTGGTTCAAGGTATATGTCTGACAGGATTTAAATTCTGACTCAAATGCACACTCATAGCAAAGATGACAACCTTCTTTGTTTTATCGTTATATACATGATCTTCTTCTTTACATTCCTTTGTTTTTCATTGTTTATACCCTCAACTTTGCTTTCATGACTCCCCCAAACTTATAATTTCAAATGTATTTCAATTGGAGCCCATATGAACACTTGTAAACAAATTGGAAGCTCGACATTCATCAATAAGACTGATTTATATCAATCTCTTTTTCTTTTTCTTTTCTTCTTTCCTCTTCTCTCTCTTTTTTGTTTGTATAAAATTAGCATATCAATGACTGCATCCCTTCCTTTATCATAGTAATTATTACTATAAGTGCACACAAATAGGTTCAATTGAGATAAACATGAAAGGTATTGTGTGCGTTTAATATTTGGGTTTATTTCAAAGAAACAAGCTTAAACGCTCAAAATTGGCTTGCAAGGGATTCTTTATGTGCTGGGATCGGTCTTTAGGTTCAAATTCAAACAAAAATGGCCTACATCCTTTCCCTCATAGAGTTATTCCTAAGCAATGTTCAAAATAGAATCAAACATTTCAAGAGTCTATGAAAAATTCTCTCCACTTGTGTTGTGACTTCCACTCTCCACTTTTCTCAGTTTTCAAATTCTCAATTCACCTATGACTAAGAGTTTTGTTAAGGTCAAATTTTGGATAAACTAAGTACACAGACTGTTTGAAACTATCCTAAGTTCTTTATCTTATCACACTACAAGAATTTTCAATCTCATGGGCCACTCAGTGTACTTTTCAAAAGAATATGGCATAGATTTAGCTTAAGTGTAACATGTATGCTCATGTCCTAATGCCTAAACAGAGTTTCAATGAAAAAGAATTCATGATATGCCTATAAATATGTAGTTTAGGATAAATGGAGTACAAAAAAAAGTAAAATAAAATAAAAAAATTGACCTGAATTGAAGAAGACATTCTTTGCGCACCCCCAAACTTAAAGTGTTCCTTGTCCTCAAGAGCACGATTCCAGCATGTTGTATTCATGTAGGGAGGTACCACAATCAACCACAGCCATCCTTATGTATACTTGCTTAAAAAAGATGTATAGAAGAAACATATAGCGAGATTAGTCAATATCATCTAAACATTATCCACTAAGAGATGATTAGCAAAGTTCAAGTGAGAGTTTTAAAAGAAAGTTTTAGTCTTAGTAGCAAAGTATCAGAAAATTCATCCCAAAAGAAAACATAAAGGAGTCATTGGGCTGCATTGTCTCCAAAGAAATCATCCTCGAAATGATCAAATCCCTCCGCTAGACTTGGAGCATCGTCATCTCCATCCTCTAGAGCTGGTGTAGACAGCTCTGGAATGTTGCAACATGTGCCATTATAGTATGACGCCAAACAAAGTGGAAGAGGTGTCTACTGTAGAAGCTCCGAATGGGTGATGTACATCATGTGGTGAAGATTAGCTAATCCATGGAGATTAGCACGAGACTCGAACATTGGTGTAGCAGGAATAAGCACGGCAATTAGAGTGGGTTGAGCGGATGTACATGTTGTAGGCTTTGCCCTCCTTCACAGGTGTAGATGTAAGCATCTTCACCAAAATGTGATCTTTCATCTTCAAAATTGGCTCACTGCTAAGCCAAGTGACACCAGCCCTCCCACATAGCTCGATAATAAGTGAGGGATGAGGAAGACAGGTATTGGTCTTATCTTTGGCTGTCCTGATAGAGTTGGAGATGATCGAGCCAATATTGATAGAGAAGCTCGTCATGATGCAATATACTAGCACAACCCACTCTAGAGGGACCCTATTAATGGCCAAGCATGGTAAAAGGTTAACATAAACAAGATAGAACCATACCTTGGCTATGGTGGTGAATGAGCTCTTGGTCAAGCTGACTGGCCTATTATTGGTGCACTGCCAAGAGACACCATCTAGAAAAGGCTTTTCGGCACATCATCAAAGTCAAAATTCTCTTGAAGATGCTCATGGTACTCATCTGGGGTGTCCTACAGAGTTGATGCTGGTAGAATCAAATGGAACCCAAATGCCATGGACCCAAACCTTTGTACCATCTCGTTCGATTGCTTTGGCATAAAATTCTTGTACAATAGATACAACCGAGCATTCCTCAGCCATTAACATAATCCCTTTCTTATGGATAATATGTCTTATGTCTAAGAAATGTATATCACATCTTGGCCTCAACAAACTTGAAGCATGCTTGATCTTCTAGCGTAGCAAGTTGTGATGGGCGATGTTGTCTGGATGCTATATTTTTAGTTCATGGCACCCTGTAATCAAGTTTTAGTAAGAAAAAAGCATCTAATCATAGAAAATGGACACCAACACATTCATACCTACTTAATTCAAGAGACTAATAGCATCCAGATAATTTAAGCTATGCGAACAAGGAAAAGTCAATCAATTACAATTTTCGTGCATTGAGTGGACTCACAAGGGAAAATTCAAAATAGGAATTTGATTCAGAACAATTTAAGTCCCAATAGAATAGTGACAATTCGGATCATGTATGAGAGAATAAATGAATAATTCAACATGCCCAATGCATAGGGATGGTTTCCCAAGATTCTTTAAGCATGAATAGGGTAAAATGTAGTCCAAAAGGAATTAAACCCACTATCATTCATTTAAGAACTTGGCATTCAACTCAAGCAAAGCAAGAATCATTCAAACAATCACAAAGCATGCAAATAAACAATCTAAAACAGTAAAACATCCAAATACTCATATGCAATGAATAAAATCAAACCAAACAAGGAAACAAATTCAAATTGGAGTGATGATTAGAGAAAAATCAGAGGGTAGAGTAGAAATTTGGAGCTTTAAACCAGAATCACAAGCATGAAATGAGTGAAAAATGGCTGGTTTTTCATTAAATTCGCGACATTGCCAGGGTAATAGTTTACATTACCAATTTGTTTTTCACCAAAAGCGAAAATGAACAGTTGCGCCATTACTGCAGTAGGTTACCATGGTAGTGCGGTGTTTTAACTAACTATTAATGCAGCAACTTACCATGTTAATACTTACCCCCATTTTTGTCCATTCTGGTGAATGTAGTTCATTACCAAGGTAACCCTTTGTATTTTGGCATTTCCATGGTTATTGCAATCTGTTACCGTGGTACTTTATTGGGATCGTATGCTTCTTCTTTTTTTAAAAAAATTAATTAATACTTTCCTAGAAAATTAAAATGTAAAACCTGCTAAAATAAAAGGAAATAAAATAGAAAAAATTAAAGTTCAGTGGGTTGCCTCCCACCAAGAGCTGTGTGTAACATCGTTAGCTCAACATAGGTACTTGTCAACCAAAACCCAACTTGTCGATCCTTGTGAACACCTTGGTGTTGCTCAACTTTGTCTTCATTATGTCTGGTGGCTTCTTATATTTTAGTAATTAATGATATGACTGCTTTAAGGGAATTTTTTGTTCTTGAAACAAATCAATTGGTTCATCAATTATGAAGCTGAGTTTTAGATTTACATGTAATGTTTTCCCTGTATCCCCATTAGCTTTTATGATTACAACATCATATTTCAAGTATTCATCCACTGAATGAGTTTCTATTTGTTATATAATGATTTGTTTACATTCATGCTCCTCAAATTTTGGTTTCACAGATTGGTATGTGTTGAAGACAACTTGGTCTTCATTAACTCACAAGGTGAGTTCTCATTTTGACACATCTATGAGGGCCTATCCAATGGCTAGGAATGGTCTCCCCAAAATCAATGGGACTTCATTATCTTCTTCCATGTCCAATACAACAAAATCAATAGGGAAGATAAACTTATCTACCTTAACCAGTACGTCTTTAATGATCCCCTTTGGATAGATGATAAAACGATCAACTAATTGAAGAGTAATGCCTATAGGTATGATTTTTGATAACCCTATCCCTTGAAACACTGAAGATGGCATCAAGTTTATGCTGGCCTCTTAGTCACATAAAGCCTTGTCAACTATCATCTTGCCTATAGTGCAAGGAATGGTAAAACTCTCCAGATCTTTAGCTTTTGAGGCAATTTCCTTTGTATTAAAGTACTACACTCCTTCGTAAGCCTCATAGTTTCATGCTCAATCAGTTTATGCTTCTAGGACATAATTTCTCTCATAAATCTTATGCAATTAGGCATTTGTTACAACGTTTCAGCAAGTGGAATGTTGATGTGAATCTTTTTAAATATGTCCATGAGTTTAGCAAACTATTCATCTAGTTGCTTCCTGTAAAGCCGATGTGGAAATGGCAACGATGGAGGTTCAAGATTCTTGTTGCATTGGATAGTGATTCCAAGTAATCTCCCTCTCATCTTTTCTTCTTCTAGTTGAGTTGTCTTAATTGGCTGAAAAGGGTTCTTTCTCATTTGATTCTTCGGCTGGAATGGGAGAAGTGGGCGGTAGGATGGGCATTGGATTTCCTTGCAATCTCTTGTGAATATGGATTGAAGCTTTCTTTAGAATTCACTTTTGTGTTGCTTGAGAAAGATCCTTGTTGTTGGTTGCTAAATGTTTGGGCCAATCGCCCCATTTGATTCTCAAGGTTCTTCACAATTTTATTCTTATTTCCCATTTGAATTTCTAACCCAAAAACTCTATTATCATTCTTATCAATCCTACTAGTCAATTCCTTGAATTACTGGGCTTTCATACTCATCATCTCATCCATCTTCTCCTCCAATGATCATTTCTTTTCATGCAAGCTTTGATGTGGGACAAAAGTGGATTGAGCTTGCTGAAAATTTCTGTTGTTTGCATAGGAGAAATTTTCATGATTTTTGATTCCTGGATGATAGTATTTTGGGATTTGATTCCCTTGTTGCTGCCCTTGGTAGTTACAAAAGTGGTTGATCATGCTCAATTGTTCTATAGATGTTCCCTCTATAAGAGGAGCTCTATTTGCCTCAGCTATTGCTAAAATTGATTGAGTTTGTTGTGGTTAAAATGAGCCATTTTTGATCTTCTCATCCCATGCATTCATTCAATGGGTCATTGCTGCTAATTGTGCTTGAAGAGTTGTAATTTCATCCACCTCACGAATTCCTACTCTTTTTGTTGAATCTTGTTCAGCTCCATGTCCATAAGCGTTTGTTGTCATGTCTCTATCAAATGTGTGGCTTCCATGGTGGACTTTCCCATTAATGATCCACGAATGGCAGAATCTACCAAGACTCAAGTAGGTGGGTTAAACCACTACAAAACATTTAGATTTGGAGCCATGGAAGATAGCCATGTTGAGGGCATCTTCTTAAGAGATCTTTAAATCCCTCCCAAGCTTCATAGAGGGATTCTAAATTTGATTGCTTGAATGAGCTTATTTCACCTTGGAGTTGATGAACTTTTGCTGGAGTAAAATATTTTTTGCAAAAATCTTTGCCCCATCTCTTCCCAAATAGTGATACTACCAAGTATGAGCATTTGCAACCACGATCTTGACTTGTCCCTTAGAAAAAAAAAGGAATAATCTCAACCTCCATTGATCTTCTGTGACACCATTCATTTTTACTGTATCACAGATTTCCATAAAAGAGATCAAATGAGCCATTGGATCTTCGATGGCCAAACCACCAAACTGTTGCTACTGTACCATTGTGATGAGGGATGTCTTTAACCCAAAAGTGTTAACATTGATGGGATTTCTAGCAATGCCAGAATAATTGTTATTTAGCACGGCCTTAAATAAGTCCCGTAAAGGTAGTTCTCCTTCATGATCAACAGCGGATCTACCACTTTCAGCCATGTGAAATGTGCATCCCTTGACCTCTATTTGAATTTGTCTTAGTGTTTTACCCAAATCAAGATCACACAATTCAGTTGAGTCTAAATTCATTCACAACTGAAACACTACAAGCAAAATAAACCAAGATCAAATGTATCCAACATATAAAAAGAAAGAAAAATGTCTTGGTTAAAATTTAACCAAGTTCAATTGGTTCTAAGATTATTTCTCATCATTCCCTGGCAATGGCGCTAAAAACTTGTTGGTTAGCATTACAAGTATACAGTGTCGCAAGTAATAAATGTGGTTGAGAACTGGGTCGTCTTCTGCAAATGGATTAGGATTAATAATCTCAAAGCCCAATTTAGTATTGGTATTAACTTTATCAAGGATACAAATTAAAGGTGATTTGCTGAAAATAGAAATGAAAGATAAACCAAAACAAAACTAAATTGAAATCTATATTGATCAAGATTCTAGGATAGGAAAGTCTCAAGTTTTCACCCTTTAATTTTGGTATTAATTATCTATCTTGTGTTCTATAGGTTCTAGCATTTGCCATTAGACTCCCTCTCGGTTTATCTAACACCTATTAGTCAAGTTCTAAATACCTTCTCCCGAGGCCCACCGAAAAATAAATAATGCAGTACCGATCTATTTTTCATGTGCAACCTCCTATCAAAACCAGTCCATTGGTCCATCCTAGATTATAACTTGATTATCCAATTGCTAAACCTTTCTCCCAAGTTAGTAAAATAGTTTAAATATCTTCCAATCTATGGCCATTAATGGAAAGCATTAAGATCACAAGAAATAAAATAAAACATCAAAATAGATTCATAAGAACTTAAATGGAATGCTCTTGGTTGTTACTCAAGAATTAAATCATACTCAAGGGTTCACACACTTGAAACTACATCCTAGAAATGAGAGTTTAGCTTGACATAATGTAAACAATATAGATACAAGAAATATAAACAATGGAAATCATACTAGAGAGACTTGAATCACTTCCTTTTGCTCCTTGGTCCCGTCCTTAGCTAGATCTTCTCCTTGATCTCAACAACTTCAGAAAATGATGAAAATATATGTACACTAGATGTTGAAGATGTTAGTTAATCCCCCCTTTGCTTAGAGTTCTCTTCCTTTATAGTTGTCGCTCAAGACTACTCAAAATCCTTTTTCAAATACATTACCATGGTAATTCGGGCATGACACAAATCCACAACTCGGGGAACATGTCAAATCATGTTTTATTCCTCATTACCGTGGTAGGTGACCGTGATAATTGTATGGTTACCACGGTAATGAACTGTGATAATGCTTTACCGTCCATTTTTGTCCCCCTATTATCATGATCTATTATTGTAGTAACTTTCATTACCCTGATAACCCATCGCAGTAATGATCTCTGGATATTTTTTTGGGCTTGGTCTTTGTGTTAAGCCTTGCATACTGCGGTAATAGAATTGCCTACCATGGTAATAAGTTGATTGGACAGTTTTAAATGACCTATCAAACCTTTGTGTACTCATCTTAGACCTGCATAAACACTTAAGAGCCTTTCTTGGGCATTAACTCAAAAATATAAACATGCAAAATCACACTGAAACTCTACTACTTAGGCAATTTGTAACATCTCGAAAAGTTTATATGAAATTTGAATTTTTACTTAGAAAATTATACAGAATTGACAAATGAGAATTTTGGCAAGTCCTAGTTAACCAAATGAGGAATAAAAAACCAATTTAAGGGATTTCTAGAAGAAAAAAAATATGATTATAATACATAATATGGGATATCATAGCCAAAAATACAAGGATATGTGCAATTTTTTATGAAAACAAGATTAGAAAGTCAATTGGGATCAAGATTTGGAAAAAAATTCAAAAAGAAAGCAAGAAATTCGGTTGAAAAATAAAAAAACAAACTCAAAATGTTGTGAATCGTAGATCTGGAATCTGATCTCATCATCTTACGACCAAGATCAGATCTGCACGCTTGCACGAGAGCACCGAATCAGAAAGATCGAACGGCCAGAGATTCGCGTGCGTAACTTGAGGATGATCGTGCAGTCCAGATGCAATTCGTTGATCGCGAACGTTGATGCGCACACTATGATCAAAGATCATCAACGGTCAAGATCAAAGCCACGTAGTCGATCGCGAAATCGTGCTGCACTCGAGGATCATCCAACGATCTAGATCAAAGTCATTTTGGCTGATCGCGAATGTTGATGCGCTTGAGGATCATCTAACGGTCCAGATCGAAGCCGTTTTGGATTGATCGTGATCTTTGATGCGCTCGAGGAAATCTAACGGCTCTGATCAAAAATCCAAATTCTGTTGATTTATCCCAGATTAATCCAATGGTTTTGATCAAATTCGAATGCGTGTCTCGAGGAAAATTTGAGGAACCAAATAAAACTCAAAATTTAAATTACGAAAATTACTGAAAAATTAACAAAAAATACGAAAAAATTTTGAAAATTCTGAAAAATTGTTTCTAAATTCTTAAAAATATTCTAAAATTCGAAAAAAATCCTAAAAATACTCATTTTGCTCCAAAAATTAGAAAGTACAAAATTAGGTAGAATTAGGGTGTTTTATTCATAGAAGGACACAAAACTTTCTAATTTTCTTCCTTGGAAAACCTATATAAACCCCCCAGGCTCATAATTTCATTTATTCCAAAGAATAAGAGTTGAATGTTCCTCTTGTTTGCTCAAAGTCTTCTTCTTGGCACCTTTTCCATCTTCCCTTCTTGTGTGTGTGAGAAGTTTTTCTCTCAAGTTGGGGAAATAAGTTGGGTGATCTTCGTGAGCACTAGTATGTGGGGGAATTGCTGCCAAAATTTTGGAAGAAAGCATCACAAGGTGGAAGTGATTTCTAGGACATCCTTCTTTTCTTATTTGAATTCATGGCATGCTCATTGTTGTGTGTTTTTCACTGAATTCAAAGATTTTCAACTTCAGTTCTAGAATTTTAAATGTTTATTTCAGTATTTCAGTTTTGATTCATGTTTGAGCAATCATATCATTCATGCCATGTTAGTATCATGCTTAGGCTTTTAAATTGAAGTATGATACATGTTTTATAAGTGTATCATGAATTGACTGTGTATCTTCTGAATTTTAGTTTGATTTCATATTTTGAAGTTTATTTTATGAAATCATGATGTGAGAATTAATCAAAGACGATGGAGATAATAACCACGTACCATCATAGTGGTCATGGTGTCACTATGGATGTTCTTTTCATATGATTAGATCATATGGTTTTAAGACCAAAGTACTTGGTTGGTGGTAAGTTCCCTTGAAGTCCAAAAGTCTAATAAAATTGGGTAAGAAAAGTTATATTTCACTCTAAGGAGGTACTTTGTTAAGAACATCAAGGGCTTAAAAACCCTTTTGGTCTGAGACTCGACTTAAACAAATTGTTGTTTGAAACGCCTAATGATTGCAAGTGTTTGAATTATGATTGTGTTATGAGTTTGAATATGAAAGATGGTTGTTTGAAAAGGATCCATTGGGCTATGCGCTCACTCTTCCTTTCTTATTTTTTAGGAACATGAACAAGGGAGCAGTTGATTATAGATAGTTCTTAGAAAGTGTCTATAGTATTATAATTTTTTTTTTAGAATTTTTAGGGCATGTTGCCCAAAGTTTTTGTGTTTTTCTACTGAAAAGTATTTTGAAGTCTTTCGTTGTAACAAATAGTTATTTTTTTAAGAGTTTAGTACTCTTAATTTCTATTATGAATTTATCTCTCTTAACTTGCCTTGATTTTGTTGAAAGTTTTGTATTCTTGAATTTTATACAAAGGCATGAGATATTGAAAAGAAAAGAACAAGTGTGTGTCGCTTGTAATGTAGCACCAGCCCGACCCGCCGTTTTGTTAAGTCCACTGTCAAGAGAACGGTGGCAATGTACACTACTTAAAAGATACAGGGGTTGGGGTGTTACACAATTGATATGCAAATGCGTTTATTAATGCTTAAATGCAAATGTGTCCTAATTCATACTCAAACCATGCATAACACATGTAGAACGCATGGGATATTGTTAGTATGTTTGTGCACTAATAGACTATTCAAGGCAACAAAAAGCTTGAACCACCTCTGTCGGCCTTTTTGCAGAGGTTTTCTAAGAAGCAAAGAGATGAACAGTTTGCATAGTTCTTGGATGTGTTTAAAAAGAATCACATCAACATTCTGTTTGCTGAGGCATTGTAGCAGATGCCACATGATGCCAAGTTCACGAAAGAAGTGATGGCCAAGAAGCACAAACTTGATAATCATCAAACTGTGAGACTGATAGAGGAGTGTAACACTATTATTCAGAGGAAGGTGCCACAAAATCTGAAGGATCTAGGGAGTTTCACCATTTTGTGTAAACTAGGCACATAAACATTTGAAAAGGTTCTTTATGACTTGGGGGCTAGTATAAATCTAATGCCAGTTTCAGTGTACCAACAGTTTGGCTTATCTGAAATAAATCCCACATCTATCACTCTTTAGCTTGCAGATAGATCTCTTACTTATCGGCAGGGCATCATTGAAGATGTGTTAGTCAAGCTTGATAAGTTCATTTTTTCACTAGATTTCATTACTCCAGATATGGATGAAGATGGGGAGATTCCGCTGATTCTTGAGCGACCTTTTCTAGTTATAGGACATGCTTTTGTTGATGTGCACAAAGGAGAACTCACATTAAGAGTAAATGAAGACCAAGTAGTCTTTACTATATACCACGCATTGAAGCCTCCTACTGAAGTGCAAGATTGCAAGAGAGTCTCTGTGGTAAATGCAAACATAGCAGAAGTGGTTGAGAAGTTCAAATCTCATGGTGCCTAGATGACTCATATCAAATGTGATGAGAAAAAACCAATACAAGTGTGCGAGGAGCATAATTCTGCAAATAGATGGCTAGTTGATGGTAAACATGGTATTAATTCAGCTATACATATGGACAAAACTCTTCTTATGCAAGTTTTACTTAAATAGCCAATTGAATATCAACGACACTTTAGCTCAATTATGAGAGAATGACTCAGGGCAAGGCATGTAGAAGCCATCTCGGAACAAACCATGGATTAGTCCAACACATGTGGTGCCTAAGGAAGTAATGACAAAGTTGGGCACAAAAATTGAGCCAATGGTTTTTGAATAACCCGTATCCATGTATAGTTAACGATGTTAAACATAGCACTTAGTGGGAGACAACCCACTGGTTTTAATTTTACATTTATTTCCTTTTATTTTTGTTATAGTTAATTTAATTTCTTAGGTACGCGTGTGTTTTATTTTAGTAAAAAAAATAGTGCATGCATTTTAGTTAAAAACTTGACTAGTATTTGTTATCTTTTTGTTCCATGCAGGTTTTTCTGATTGCAAGTATGTTTATGGATAGTTGTGCTTCAGCGTATTCTCCATGTGTGCATCATAGTGAAGTTGTACTCTTGAGGACAAGTACAGTTTAAATTTGGGGGTTCACATTGAAGAAAAATCTTCTTCAATTTGAGGTTATTTTTTCATTATTTTATATATATTGTGTGCCATACTTCTTCTAAACTACATATTTATAGGCATATCATATACTTAGTTATTATTGAATTATATCATTACATTTAGATATCATGATCATTTATTTATTCAGCATTGATTTATAAACATTTTAGCTTTAGGACATGAGCATATAGAGCATATTAGTATCAATTAGGCTAGATCCATGCCATATTTTTGAAAATTTTCAATGAGTGACCAATGAAATTGAAAATTCTTTTAGTGTTATGAGACAAAGAACTAGGGTATGTTCAAATAGTCTGTGTGCTCAGTTTGTCCAAAATTTGACTTTGATAGAACTCTTTAGTCTTAGGTAAATTGAGAATCCAAAATTGAGGAAAGTGATGAGTGAAAAACATATCATAAGTGGAGAGAATTTCTCGCAGACTCTTGAAATAATCACATATATTTTAAACATGCTTAGGAACAACTGTAGGAGGGAAATGATGTAGGCCATCATTGTTTGAGTTTTAGCCTAAATATCGATCCTGACACTTAAAATCCTTTGCAGTCAATTTTGAGCCTTAAAGCCTATTTTTTTTGAATTAATCTAAACATTATATATAAACACTTTATCCTTTTATGCATATCTTAGTTGAACCTATTTGTTTGCATTCATGGTTCCAATAATCCTTATTCTGATGATGAAAAGAAGGAGGGGACACTGACATGGAGATACATATGTTTTCAGTTTTACTTCTATTTAAAAAAACAAAAAAAAAGAAAGAAAAAAAAGAAAAAGAAAAAAGTTATTTTTATTTAGTATTTTAGTATTGTCAATGAAAGGTGAGCTTCCTACTTTTGTATGGGTGTATATATGGGTACTAATTGAAGTGCATGTGATTAAATAACTTTGGGGGAGCTGTAAAAACAAGGTTGTGAGCACGAATAAAGAAGAACAAAGGATTGAACAGAGAGGATCATACGATAATGAGAAAATCAAACAAAATAGGTTGTTATTATTACTATGAGTGTGAACTTGATTCAGAATGAAAAATCATATCATACTTATACCTTGAGCCAGGCCATGTTACAACCTAAAAGAAAAACTAGTGATCCTAACTATCGTTTGACCTTAGTAGAGGATAGATAGAAGAGAGAATTGAGAAAGTTTGTGTACGTAGGTATTATGAGAGGATTTCAATGAGTGGGATGGTAATTGCAAATCGCCTACAAAATCTAGGAGGACTGAGATACCGATAGATCAGAGGGTGAAGTTGAGGAAGACTGAAGGATGGACTGAAAATCTAGATAACCAGAATGCCCCTAGGGAGATGGAGGTCACAATGATGAGTGAAATGAATTTCACTCTATATGGTATGGTGTGTAAGTTTTAGAGTTCGAGTTATTGTTCGAGGACGAACAATAGTTTAAGTTTGAGGGATATTTGTTATATATATATATATATATATATATATATATATATATTTTGTATATGTTTTGCTTTGGTTAGATAGGAATTAAGACATATTTCTTTATAATTAGGTACATGAGCATTTATATTAGCATTACATGCATATACATATAGTAGAGAATTTTAATATAATTTTTATATGTTTATAATTGTGATTTACTACCCGAGGAAGATTTTAATGGTTTATACAGGTTTAGATTAAGTAGGGAATAAACATATAAGGAAAGCAGGATGAAAGATGAATCAAAATTGCAGAAATTCCCATGTAATGGACTAACACAAGAAATGAAGAATAACGCACAAAAGAGAGGTAGGTTTGGAAATTCGATGAAGAAATTTGGGAATTAACAAAAGCAGATTCAATGATCTTGGCACAGTGGGTAGTGAAGGGCGGAATGGTCAAACAACTAAAAACAATGTAAGAGTGTGAAGAAAGTCGGATGTATTACACAAAAGAGGAATTCAGGAAAGTGGGTTGATCTTGCTGATGCGATCCTGTACCGCGGTAGTGCAATTGGACATCCATTTTTTTAAGTTTTTTAATTTATTTCGTATTCTGGTCTTTTGTTTTAAGGAGAATATAAATAGAACATTACTAGGGTTTTATGAGAATTCAGTTGTTGATTCTAGTAGCTGTTGACGACCAAAGCAAAGTGGAGAGCAAAACGAGGGAAAAAACGAAGAACAAGGTCCAATCTGTAGTAAATTCTTTATGCTGTGAACTAGATATTATGCTTGGCTAAGTTCTTTTGATTTCTAGGATGTAATTTAGACTGTAAGAACCTTTGATTTTTAATTTGGATTAATCTATTTTGAGGTATTGTTTTATACTTTGTGTTCTTAATTCTTTTTATTGATTGGCCACCAATAAAATGATCTCAGATTGTTGAACTAACTTGAGAGAGGGTTTAACAATTGGATAATTTGACTATAGACCTAGAAGAATCAACTGATTGAGAGGTTGTTGATTTTATAAGAGATTGCAAGTGATTACCATGTTTAGTACATTAGATTGTTAATTGTACGCCTCTAGATGGGGTATTAAGGAAGAAACTAATAGGTATTAAGGTGCCTTGAGGGAGGGTTTTAATGACTAGTGTTATACCCTACAAGAATAAAAATTAGATTAACTGAAATAAAGATTAAAGGTGAATACATGATATTTTATTATCCGAGAATCTTATTTGATATAGTTTTAAAATCAATAATTGTTTATTTTCCTTTTGATTTTTATTTAAAGTATTGAAACCTAGCTTTGAGGCCTTAATAAAGTTAAGACTAACTTAAATTGGGATTTGATACTATTAGCCATAAACCATTCCCTAAGGATGATATCTGGTATCTTATCGTATATTATTATTATGATCTTGTGTATTTACAATGATCTCAACAATAAATGTGAGAACATCTTTACCATAGGCACCAAGAGGAGTTTTCAATAAGTATTTTTGAGCATTGAGACACTAACCATTGAATCGAATAAGTGGCTAAATGTGTTGATACATGTTAGTTTCATTGCATACTAACATTATTATATATTTTTTATATATGTTTTGCATGGGTTTAGATAGAAAATAGGTTATATTTAGTTATAATTAGATGCATAAGCATTTATATTAATATTGCATGCATTTACACACATTAGAGAATTTAATATAATTTTTATATATTTATATTTGTGATTTAGTGCGCAAGGAGGGTCCTCTATTATTGTGTAGGTTTAGAATAATTGGGAACATATATGCACAAGAAAGAAATGGGAAAAGGCCTCAACATTGCAAATATCCAATAAAATGGTGAAGGAAGAATGAAATATGGATCAAACGTACAAGGCCCAACACATTGACCAACATGATGTCTGGCCCAGCAACAATTGAAGCCCGTTAGTATGACACCAACTATCTGAGACTAATGAGAAAAAACAAAGAACAAAAGCAAATTCGTGAATTTGGTTGTTGCGCAATGTGGTGATTCTCGAAAGGGCAAAATTGGCAAAATGTAAAAACAAATTGTGATTTCGAGCAAAATCAATGAGAATGCTAAGTTGCAATATTAGAGGGGCACAATTGGAAAGATAAAACACATAGCACATGAGCAAAATGGGCAACTGATTAACAAAATAAAGAAGCACGTGATTTTTTTGGAATAAAAAGTCGATCATGCTACCGCGGTCCTGTGCCACGGTAGTGTGATTGGACATCCATTTTGGTTTTTTTTATTTCATATTTTGGTCTTTTGTTGTAAGGAGAATATAGATAGAGTAGAAAATAGAGAAGAACAATATCAGAATTCTTGTATAACTTTCCATTTGTTCAATTCTTTGATTTGTGATCTCTCCGCTATGTCTAACTAAGTTTTTTTAATTTCTAAGATGTAATTTAAATTTTAGAAAGCTTTGGCTTTTATTTTGATTAACCTATTTCGAGGTATTGTTTTATACCTGTGTTCTTAATGTTTTTTATTGACATGTCATCTATAAACTGATTTCAGATTTTTGAATTAACTCGAGAGAGAGGTTCAGTAATTGAATAATTAGACTGTCGACCTAGAAGAATCAATTGATTGAGAGGTTGTTGATTCTATAGGAGGTTGTATGTGATTATTGTATTTATTGCATTATTTTGTTAACTGTACACCTCAAGAGGGAGTATTAAGGAAGAAACTAATAGGTATCAAGGCACCTCGAGGGGGCGCTTTGGTGATTAGTGTTATAGCCTACAAGAATAGGAATTAGATTAATTGAAATAAAAATTAGAGGTGAATACATGATATTTTATCATCCTAGAATCTTATTTAATACAGATTTAAGATTAACAATCATTTATTTTCCTTTGGATTTTTGTTTAACATATTAAAACCTCACTTTGAAGCCCTAATGAAGTTAAGACTGAAACTAAATTGGAATATGAGATTATTAACCACAAACTTTTCCTTGAGGATGATATTTGGTATCTTACCGCATATTACTATTGTGATCTCATACACTTGTAGTGATCTGAACAAGTTTTTGGCACCATTGTCGAGGAACGATGTTAATAATCTTAGAACCAATTGAAATTGGTTAAAGTTTAATTAAGGCATTTGTTTTATTCAATTTATTTTAGTTTAAACCTTTTATCCGTTGGCTAGCTGCACTTGATATATTTTCCCTGCTTGTGGTTGTTTCAAATTGTTGATGAGTTGAGACTCAATTGAGTCGAGTGATCGTAACTTATTAAAAACATTAAGGCAATTACAGCTGGACGTTTGAAGTCATTGATCTGATATGGCTGAGAGCAGTAGATCTGCAGTTGGCACTGATGCTGAAGCACCACTCTAAGAATTTTTCAAGCCCATGTTGAATAATAATTACTCCAGAATTGCTCGCACACCCATAAATGCCAACAATTCTGAGTTGAAGCCCTTTTTGATTATTATAGTGCAACAACAGTAGTTTGGAGGTTTGGCTACGGAAGATCCGATGGCACACCTAAACTCATTCATGAAAATTTATGATACTGTTAAGATGAACAGGGTAACTGAAGATCAACTGAGATTGAGACTTTTTTTCTTCTCTCTAAGGTATAAAGGCGAGGACATGGTTGTAGATTCTCCTACCAAGTAGCATCACCACTTGGGAAGAGATGGCTCAAAAATTTCTACATAAGTATTTTACTCCTATGAAGGTTCATCAACTAATGGGTGAAATTAGCTCATTCAAGCGGTCAAATTTTGAGTGTCTCTATGAAGCTTGGAAGAGGTTCAAAGATTTTTTGAAAAGATGTCCTCAACATGGCTATCTCCCATCGCCACAGATTTAGATGTTCTATAGTAGTCTAACACCACCTACTCGAGCCTTGGTAGATTCAGCAGTTGGAGGATCCTTGATGGGAAAGTCCACCACAGAGGCCACACATCTTATTGAAGAAATGGCAGCCAACGCCCATGGACATGGAGCAAAGAAAAGCTCGGTGAAAAGGGTTGGTATGCATGAAGTAGATGAAATCACAACTCTAAATGCACATATAGCTTCTATGACTCACCAAATGAATTCATGGGCAGAGAAGTATGGTAATAGCCAGTTTCAACCACAACAGAATTAATCTATTTCGGCCATAGTTGAAGCTCACAAGACATCCTTTACTCGAAAAACATCTATGAAGTAGCTCAATGCACTTAACCATTTTGATAACTTTCAACGGCAATAACAAATGAACAATATGCCTCAATATTATCATCCAAGGATCGGTCTGCATGAAAAATTCTCTTATGCTAATAACAAAAATGTCGCAACCCACCTCGTAAAGGTGACGTCACGACCGGCACATAATACTATATACGCTACACCTACGTATATAATACTATGTCAGCCCCTCACAGTTAATCCTACTCAATATCCCTACCGAAATTTTGACAGAGTCTCCTCCAAAACTTTGACTTATCCCAAAAATTTCGTCACCTGATAAACAATATTATGATCCACAAACATACACAGTATATTTCATATATCATTCACAAATCAAAAGTATTTTTCACTCTCATCTTAGTGAAAGTAAACTGATATCTCTCTGATGATATTACATATACAGTGATAAGTATAATTATACAAAAGTAAAACTAAAGAAAAACAGATAAGCCCACGCACGTAGT
>JAJIYU010001059.1:0-39823 GCA_030144865.1 Tinospora cordifolia
CATACATAGTTAGATCTTCTCTCTAGTTTTGTCAAAAACTTTTTTCTCTCAACAATCTATGAATTAATTGTGAGATAATTATGCAAATAAATCCGATTAAAAAGGTCGTCTAACATCAAAGTTTATAATCAAAATATCCCATTCTATTTCTTCCCAGTTACATAAGTTATCTTCTGCAATTTTCACAATCCATAAGCCTAATCCAATTATAAAAAATCTAAATTCAAAAATTAATCCCATAAATAGTCTAGACAAAATCCAAGTTGTTTGCTACCTGTCAGATGGATCAAGTCCGGTCCCATACCCTCAATTTCTTTCTTTCTTTTTTTTTTTTTTTAATTTCCCCCAATTAATCAAAATCAAGAAGAACCAACACTAGTAACGACGAGAAGGAAGAGGAGCCCAAAAATACAAAAAATTATTATTAAATTCATCCCGCGAATGATATTCACATGATAAATCAGCCTAATCAAAGATCAAACCTATGTAGGGAAACTATGTATTTTCCAAAAAAAAAAAAATTACTAAAAACAAAATACAACGAATGTGTAAATACTGAAAAGAAAAGAATCAAGCCAATACAGAGGAAATAATCTAAATAACAAAATGAAATAAATTTGTCGCATAATCGCCATAATGAAATAATATTCACAGAAAACGATGATCACCGACGTTCAGCTACAACTAGTTTTGAAATGAAATAACGCAGATGTATATTAACTGATAATCCACATTTCAAGCAAAATGAAATTTGCCGACATCTACATATGCAGACATGAACAAGTGAACAAGAAGAAGAAACTATCATTACTACTCCTGCACTACCACCATGCACAATAGTATCATATAACCACATCAGCGAAAGAAGAAAAAGAAGAAGAAGAAGACAAACAACCTAATAACCTAAATCACTCCTCCTCGGCCCTTTTGTCAGTTCCCTCAGCCTTCTTTTCAGTCTCCTTACTATCTTCCTCAATCTCAAACGCAGACACAGGAAAGGATCGAGAAATACCAGCAGGAGTCTTAAACGTGATCTTGCCGGACGCCGGATCGTCAATGCAGATCTCCGACAACGTAACCCAAAGTAAGAACTCCTTGCTCTTCACGCCGGTTAACCTCTTCATCCTCCGAGTCTCCACGAACGCCGTGATCTCTTGCGCGTAAGACACCGTCTTTCCGATCTTCTTGAAGATGTGCTCCTTCTTCTTCTTCGCCTTCAGCCACACGAATCCCGATGACCTCTGGTATCCGACTTCTTCGATGTCATCCAGTGGTAACAGACCTTTCGGTAGTGACAGCTCTTCCAAGAGCTCCATTGACTTCTGCTTGCAGATGTCTTTGCCGTGATAAATTTCTGCGTTCTCTCTGTGCGTTTCGATTGACTGAGACGCCATTTTCGCTTCAGATCAAGACGCTTCGAGCTCCAAAGAGAAGGAACAGAGACAGACGTTTCAACGGAGGTCCTGTGACGTGTTCTATAGCGTTGTTGATAAGCGAAGTGCCGCAAATTTATTGTGAAAATGAAGAAGTTTGAGAGCGATGGAAATTACCAAAATGCCTCCTTATGTTATTGAAGGAAGTGATTCGGTATGGTCACCGTACCTGCGTGCAACGCATCAGAGCGTTGGACGGTGGAGGTTGGTTGGTGGGGAAGTTATGGGCTCGGCGTTGAATGCGGAAGGAGTTGGGAATGACTAGTGGCGGCTGATTATTGGATAATTAAGGTATCAAATAATTTAATTTTAGAATTTGCCAATACAAATCAAAATGAAGCGCCAAATAAACAGTATTTTGGTGTAAAAATGAGTATGATTTTATTTCTGAGAACAACTTCTATTTTTCAAACCCATCAATTTTTCACCATAATCTTTTCGGGACGGGGTGAGAATAAAATTTGTTAAGAGAAAGTTTTTTTACATTAATTTTTTAAAATAATTAATTCTTAAAAATTCTTTTCATGCCTAAGCAATTAATCTTGAAAAAAAATCCTCAGAAATATTTTCTAAAAAAACTTCAGAGAAAATAATATTTTTCAAAAAAAAAAATTTTTTTTTTGCTACTAAATACGGTTATTTTGTATATGCTAAAGCACTAACACCCTGCATGCTAATGTATAAATAAAGAAAAAAAAATATAATTAGTTGCATCAATCATTGGATAAATAACTGTTATCTACTTCAAGATATATACATTTAATCATATAACAATTGTCAATAGACTCAATACTAAAAGTTTATAATTTTAAATATAAATATACAAAAGCAACTGTTATTTAACATTATTCAATAAAAATACCCCATTTTTTAAAAAAATAAATTGTTGAATATTTATATTTAAAATTTCATATCATGTCTCTTAAAAATAGGATAGTATCAATTCCTTGTTACAGTAATATTACTTTAATATATCTATTAAAATAAAAATTTAACTTTTTTTTTTTTGTCAACTACTGGGGGCGGGGGGAGGAGGTTCGATCCCTGCTCTTTCGTAGGGCAGGGAGACACCATCTCCAGCTGCTCTAAGCAACTGGGGGTAAATAAAAATTTAACTTACAATAGTGCTCTTGAAAGAAGAATAAAAAGGGATAGATATTTACATAAAATATAACTTACCGTTCGCAAATATTGCCAATTTTACATATATATATATATATATATTAGAACAATGATTATTCTTTCAAAATTCATGTAGCCCAGAACATTCCACAACAAACCAACATTGTAAATTCTATTGAACAAAAATTTGTGTGCCGTTTGTTGTCTTTTTATCGCAAAACAAAATAAGAAATTATATAAACAATAAATAATTTTTTTTAAAAAATGAGACATGCTTAAAAGAAATATAACAAAAAGAAGAAAAGAATTGTACTTCAATACATCACTAAAAGTATATTGGTCTTTAATACATCTTTTACATTTTAATCACCTTTGTTTATAAACTTATGACTACAAAGGTAATTAAATTACATCAACAACATCAATTAGTGCAAAGACTACAAAATTTAATTATATTAGTTAATTATAAAATTAAAACATCCCTAATACATATCGGTCACAAAATCTATGTGATGATTTAATTTACAATGATAATCAAATATACTTATAACATTTTTAAAAAAAAATTCAGATTCTGGTTAGTTTTGTATACCTTCGATATAAGGAAAATAAAAAATATATTTAAACGAAGCTTTTGCCTTGTTTGTTAGCACATGAATGGTATCGGGGTGTCAGGTAGTTGAACCAAAAAAGAGAAGAAAAGTCCACAGCAGAACTAGGGCAGTTTATCTGTATGCAGGCACATGGCAACCAGTCTTTCTTTCTTTCTTCTTTTTCCATATAAAACGATAACAATAAATAAATAGACAACAATATATATATATATATATATATATATACACATATAAAAGGAAATGATCATATATCATATCATAATTATTCACACCTACCCTCTTTTCTGCCATTAAACGTAAATCGATTCACATGTCTAAGCTACAAAATAAATGCATACAGGGAAGGGGTGGTTAGCGAGAACTAGCATTGATGTATAAATTACAGAAGCAGCATTAATAAAATAAGAAGGTATCATCAATCTACACAGTAAAACCATGGGTAAATGACAAAGGATCTTCAGAATTTAATTTGGAAATACAAGGTCTTGTTAAGTTACAAATACGAGGTTGAAATTACAGAATGGTGTATACATACATGGGACGAGAGAGATTGGGAAAAATGGCAAGGAATTGTGGAAGTGTGCGGTCATTGATGCAAATCCGGTAGGGTTGGGCGTGATCTCACAACATTAAGCACGCCTCTTGCAGTTGTCTGTTCATCAAATATGAAGAAACCCATTAGTTGAGAAGGATTCATGACTGAAAAAGCAAAGTGGGAAACTCATTGTGGTGCTTAGGGTACCTCGAAGAATGAATTGAAGTTCAGACGTAAGAGGAACCTTCTTAGGAAGGGAGCCCTTTGGCTCCCTGCAAGTCTGCTACTGCGAAGTATAGTGTACAATGAATTTGATTTCTTGTTAAATTCCTGAGAATGATATAGCATTGGAGGTCGACAATGTTATACTTATGAGATTAAGATGCACAAACTAAAAACAGGTGGTATGGGAATAATCATGAAATTTATATAAACATCAGCAGACATTTTAATTGTACACGGTTGTAAGCCAGCCAATGGCTTTAGTTTTGGGAATTTAAGTGCTTTTGTCATGTAAAACTGCTCATGGTCTTCTGGGTTTGAATTTTGCACATTTTTATACCTTCATACGTTTTCATAAACATGAATATATATGAATATATAATAACGGTTTCTTGCTGAAAGAAAATTGTAGGCAAATAGTACCTCAGTTATGTTTTCCAGTTCATTTGTATTTATGTTGCTTTCAGATTCAATACTCCAGCAGAATTGCAAACATAGTTTCATTATGCTGTCCAGTATCCTTGACACAGACCCAATGTCCAAGAAAGATTGTGAAATCAATGCAGACAAGTATCTGCACATAACTCTTGATAATAAGGCATTTAGCAGTATAATTAAAAAGTAGAGAGACAAATTAAGCCTATAATATATTTAGAGAAACAGAAAAACAGCTTCTGATAAAAAGTCCATCAGTACATAAGTTACATAAAACAAATAATCAAATACTAAACATAGAAATGTTTGCTTATAACACCATTATATTCAATCCGTAACAAGCAGGACCTGCTCCTAAAAGATGATCTAAGCATAGATCATCTTAACCTGTAAAATTTGTGTTAATCTGACAACGTATGGGCAGGAGACTCTGGAATAGGCAAAAGAACCCCACTTTGGCCTGTCAAGGATTAAGAAAGCCAGAAGGTTTTTTTTTTAGCAGTGCCCTTTAGACTTAATAAAGTGCCTAAGGGTGTGGCCTTGGAAGGTGGTCATAACTTTTACAAATGAAGCATGCAGATTCAATATGGTATGAGAGGGATTTCAGTTTATGCAGAAACTTAAGGTTGAGAAGGAGGAATGTTACTCATGGGGGCTTATGTCTTTGGAGAGTGGGGAGAGGAGATAGAGAGAGCTAGACCATGATATTGGAGTTCTAGATCGTCCGGAGGGGGGTAGCCAATGGGATGAGGAGAAGAAGAAACATTGAGAGCTAAAAGGAGAGTTGTGGAATTTGAGCAAGGAGATGGATAGGGGAGCATGGTTTAAGGCCCACATCCAATGGCTTAAGGAAGGGGATGCTAATTCGAAATTCTTCTATCGAATTTTGAGTGGTAGAAAGATCTTGAATAATCTTTCTAAACTAGAGGGGGAGAATGGGGAAGTGATAAAGGAGGAAGAAAAGATTGTGGACCAAATAGTTGAGCATTTCTCTGAGGTCTTTGGGCAATGATCTAATTAAATGTAGGGCTTGGTTGGAATTCAGTTGAACCTAATTGACGAGGAAGAGAGCAAGAGGATGGGGGGCACTTTTTCGAAGGATGAAGTTAGAGAGATAGTGTTTGAGTGTGACAGTTGTAAGGGTCTGAAGCCGGATGACTTTTCTATGTTATTTTATCAGAAAAGTTGGGACATTTTGAAGGCAAACCTAATGAAGGTTATGGAGGAATTTTATCATTGATGAGAAGTGAACAGGTGTACCAATGAGACCTATATTTGTCTTATTCGAAGAAGAATGCAGTGAGGAAGTGGCCCTATTAGTCTCACGACGAGCCTATACAAAATCATTGCCACAGTCTTGGCTAATAGGATTAAGGGAATTTTGGGTAGCACAATTTCAGAGAATCAATTGGCTTTCGTCAAAGGAAGGAACATTACGGATGTAGTTCTAGTGGTAAACCAGCTTGTTGAGGAGTACAGGGTGAGAAAGAAGGGAAACGTGGTTGTCAAGCTTGATAGTGAGAAGGCTTATGACATGGTTGATTGAAAGTTCTTGAATTTTGTATTCGAGAAGAAAGGCTTCAGCAACAAGTGGAGGAAATGGATTCAAGGTTGCTTGAAATCCGTTACATATTTTATCTTCATTAATGGGAGGCCGAGGGGTAAAATTGAAGCTCTTAGGGGTTTGAGACAAGGGGACCCTTTGTCCCTTTTTCTGTTCACTCTGGTGGTTGATGTTTTGGGGTGTTTCCTTGACAAAGAAAAGAAGATGAATGAGATTTGGAGATTTGTGGTGGGTAAGGACCGTGTGGAAGTTATAATTCACAGTTGATAGTCTTCTTTTTTTTTTTTTTTGGATGGAGAGGTTGATAATGTGGAGAAAGCCGTAAGAATGGTTCAATAATTCTGTTGGGCTTCAGGAATGTGCCTCAATTTGTCTAAGATTTGCTTACCCGTATCACTCTGGAGGAGGAGAGAGTGCAACAGATGGCAATTAGGATTGGTATTGCTCTGGGAGAATGGCCCTTGAAGTATCTAGGTATGCCCCTACGAGGTAACTCGGGGTCCCAAAGATTTTGGGAGCTGGTTTTCTCTAAATTGGCTAAGAGACTCAACGGTTGGAAGAAAGCATTTATCTCTAAAGGTGCGCATCTCACTTTGATCAAAGCGGTTTTGGATGCCTTACTAACATTCTTCTTATCAGTTTTCAAAATCCCTAAAGGCGAAGCTTCTAAAATAAAGAAATTGATGAGAGACTTCTTGCGGAAAGGTGGGGAAGACGGTTACGGATATAGTGGAGTGGAGCAAGGTTCAGTTATGGAAGGAGTGCGCATGACTACGGATTGATAACATTGTGAATAGGAACAAGGCCCTAGTTAGAAATGGCTTTGAAGATTTCCTAGAAAGCAAAATCGTTTGTGGACTCGAGTGATCACAAGTGATTAAAAGCATCCATGGTAGGGATATCAATGGAAGGGATGTAGGGATCAGCAGGAGTTCAAGCTCCAAATGTCTGTGGAAGTTCATGTATTCTTCATATCATTGTTATTCGTCAGGTATTCAGCTAAGATTAGGGAAAGGAGAAGATATTCGATTTTGGGAGGATGTTTAGTAAGGAAACGAAGCTTTTGCCAAATTGTTCCTCAGACTTTACAGGCATTCTAGAGATCACCACCGTCCAGTCTCTTTCTTTAGAAGCCAGATTGAAGGGTCAGGTTCTTTTCAGTGGGATTTTCATCCAAAGCCTTCAAGAAGAAGAAGGTGTGAAGAGGAGGAAAATGCCCTTCTTGAGTTATTGAGAGAGTGTGTGCTGCAGGATAGAAAGAACTGTTTAGTTTTAGAAATTCTCTTCTAAATCCTTCTTCTCAATCTTGTCTAACACTAGGAGGGTCATTCCAGAGATTCTGGGCAAAGCAATTTGGAAAGTCCCAATCCCCTTTAAAGTCAAGGTTCTGGCATGGGAGGTCGCCCATAAGAAGGTTAACACAGGGGATATGGCTCAAAAGCGCCACCCTGCGTTCTATCTTTCTCCTTCATGCAAGTTGAATGGGGAATCAATAGATCATGTGTTTTTTAGATGTTCGTTCTCTAATTATGTTTGGGATAGGTGAAGGAGTCATTTTCATATCTCTTCAGAGGTGAGCAAGTTGGATATTCCCTTCACAGTGTGCCCATTTTGGGAGGAGATGTGTTCAAAGAGGCGACCTTATCGTGTGGTGGTCTGTTTGGTTGTGCTGTAGTGTTTGTGGAAAGAGCGGAATGCTAAGATTTTTGAGGAAAAGAGGCTTTCCCCACGTCAGATTTAGAAAGATTCCTTGGCGCTAACCTCCTTTTAGATTAGTAATAGCCCCCTTTCTTTGAGTTCCTTCACTTCGGAATGGCTCTGGGGGTGGAAAAATATTTTGTAATTGTTCCGAGTTGGGATTGGTCTTGGTTGCGATCTCCCCTTTGTTGATATACCCTTTTTCTTTTATCAATAAAATGCTTGTTTCTTTAAAAAAAGTAATTCATTTAAAAACAAGAAATTCTACTATATTTCCTTTCTCAACAGCTTTTAATATATATAAACTGCAATAACATCATCAAAAGAAGAACAATCATAGATGAACAAGAATTGAAGAAATGATAGAAGAAAGTTCTTGTTCACAAACAAATTGACGCAATTTTTTTCTTCATTTCTTGCTTTTACTTATGCATGGAAAAAGTACAGATAATGAAAACCAGAGGGAAAGTGTGTTACTTTCTTCTTCTTCTTTTTTGTTTTTTTTTGTTTTTTTTTTTTTGTATTTTTATGACTGTATGTATGTTTTTGGGGGGATGGTGGAGAGAACAACTAAAATTATTCTATTCATCAAAAGCTAGCCATTTTACTTACTCTTGATGAAATTCCACAAGTTCAGTAAAGTCATGAGAATCTTGCACGTGGCCTTGTAAAACATTCCATTGAGATTCTATCACGTCCACCTGAAACCATATAATTTAGTAATGAGAAAAACATTTCCTGAACTGATTTTTGTTACACATACTCACTGAAAATAATTTGAAATTATATGCCTAATCCAATAATAGCCATGTCTAGCTTCTTAAGATGATATAACAGCTTCATTATTAACGTATGCCCTTGACTTGTAAAAAAGAAACAAATATTCTGCCTGAAATGGACAGTAAAAGAAATTAAACTTGAACAAATAGAACAATAAACCAACATAGTCTGCAACTCAATTTAAGAAAATAGTCAAAGCCGAATATTAGAAAAAGAGATAAATTGACACAAATAAGCTATGATGTTTTTTTTTTTGGGTGTGATGAGGACTGTAATTTCCTTTTATAATCACTCAAGTCAAATTGAGTTGAGATATTTTAAGTGATGATTTTAGTGCCAAAACCTACAAAATACACAAAAAATTAACGAAAACAGTTCAAAACAAAATCTTATGTTTAATCATTTGACTTTCATATCCACTCAACTCTTTTTTTTTTTTTTTTTTTTTGAAGAGAAACTAGCTAATTTATTATATAAAGAAAACAGTTACCAGATGAGAAATCTGATATACTGCAAAACATATATACTAAGTAAGATAGTAGCAGTAGAAAGTGTGTCAAGTGCTAATTCTTTTTATTTGACGGATAGGGAGTCAAAAAGATGACAATCCTAAATTGTAAACAACCTGGATGTAGAACTGCAGGTTTCTTATCAAAAACGCCATATGTTCTCTAACACGCCACATTGGCCTAAACCGCAGTCTTCGCTGCTGAGTTACGGAACAGTTCATTGGATCGTGACGATGTTCAGCAAAATCAGTATGATCTTGATGCATTACAGAAGCCCATGACTTCTCCAATTCCATCTGTGTTCGCTTCAATCTGAGCAAATACTGGAAAACCCTGCGGTACCTGAAGCAGATCCACTGTTTACATGTATGAATGAAATGACGAAGATAATTTGGCAAATATCAAAATTATGGATACAGAAGGGAATGGTACAAGTAGCGGAAAATATAGAAAATTACTTTGAGAGCACTTCTTGTGTAAAGAACAACTGTAGGGGCCAATCCACCGAATATTCAAGAGCAATACCATCCCATCCATCACCAGACAACTCCAAAGAAGCATTCCCATGTGAATTAACAGCTGAGTTTCCATCAATACCAATTTTCAATTTTGGTAAATCACCTCGGGAAGATGTAACATTGATTCCAAATGAAGGCATCCTAATGACAAACATATGCAATCGGTATTCTAAAACAAACCACAGAAATTACAAAGGAACAAGATGAGGGAGGAACTCAAGCAACCATAGCAGAAGATGTTGAATGAGAAAATTGTTCCGACCTTAAGGATACTCTTGAAAAGTACTTGTCTTCATCACCTATAGTCTTTAATGCAGCCTACAAATAATGTAAGGTAAAAATTGCCAATCTTAAAATGCCACAGTTTCATGATTAAAAACACATAAAAAGCATCATAATAGCATGAGATCAATGTGTATTGAGTGCATTCACCAACTATACAATGCAAAATAATGCCAAGAAATTCAATTCTCCTAACAAATAACCTATTCCAACAAAATCCATTATAGCTTCACCATTCATCATTCTCATAGGATATTTAGTACAGTGTGTGTTGTAACCTAGTTTCCATAATTCAGCTGAACACGTGATTTTGTTTTTTCTTTCTGCTCATTGAATAATTTTACCAGTTGAAAAGGAACCATCAGATCAGCTTCAGCATTTGACTGACGAGGTGGAAGACGCATCAATTGACGACTCTCCTCCAGAAAACACTGTTGAATCAAAGTTTATATCAATTATTAGCACAGGTTGAACGTAGTGGCTTATAATCTACTGGACATGGAAGGCATAGACAGATCATATTGAGTCTAAATAGAAATAAAAGAAAGTAGAAAACAGTAAATTGAACAAAAATTTTGGCTATGAAAAAGAACACAACAGAAATGTTCCACTTGGAACACAGATTGGTTCCCCATGTAATTATGAGATCGGAGGACAGTAAGAAGCACAGGGCAACTTAAAATTTTCCTCTATACTTCTAAAGAAAATCCACTGGAATAATGATGTCAAAAACTTCCGAAAAGAACTTTGAAACGATTGACCACTTAAGCAAGTAATATTACTCCATACATGCACAGATGTATTTATGCATTTGTTTATGAACATAAGACGTACAAACCTGCTAGCCTGCACCTAAAGGTCCTAAACTAGTCCCCACAGGGCAGACACACACCCCACGAGACATGCTCCCTGAGTGAAGCAGAGAGGCTCATAACTTGTGTTGGTTTGTCACAAGAACCAACCACTAACCAGCTAAGCTACCCACTGGAGGGTTGAAATAATATTATGTTGATTCCATTTTGAAATAGTCACTCTTATAGAGTCAATAAACTCACCAAAGTTTTTTCCAACTATATGCAATTGACTACATGAAGTTGCCTCCTCGCCCCACTCTGTCAAGGGCAATGCAAACAATTATATTATAAGGAGTTACATCTTTTTAAACAATTACTTGTCCCAACTGATGCATCTCTTGGTCTTTAAAGAATGTCCCAAAAGTTTGTCTCTAGTCACAGTTACTCCTACCATTTCTAAAGTATGTTTATGTCTAATTCTGTTTTTCAATGTTTCACCATGTATCCATTTAAACATTCACATTTCCATTTATGCTTTGTTTATAATGTTTTATTTCTATATTGTCAAACATTCTATTTTAAATAGCATGTCTAAAAGAGAAGCTCATATAAATTTTCCTTTCAACTCAAATGACATATTTCAATTGTATAACGTCAACAATCATATCTTATTTCTCTGTCCTAATGTTCTATCTTTTCGAGCTGTAGTTGTCCTTACTTCTAGAAAAAGAGACATAAGATGCTCAACATTTATTTTGATAAAAACTTTATAAATGTTTTTTTCCATTTTATCTTTTCAATATTTCCATAAAAACAACACACAGTGTGGTTGTACTAGCAACCTGTTGTACAGTGATCATGAGTCACTACTATAACTAATTACTTCTGAAGCTTCCATTTTTTGTAGTTTCTTGGATTTTTATTCATGGTATTATTATTTTTATAGGTGTATCATTGTTAATTTACATTTACTTCTGCAACTACCTTAAAAATATAAATGATAATCTTCTTGTCACCTAGACATTGTATAACCAAGTAAATCAAATCACCTAGTCATCTTGCCTAGGCACATGGCAACATTCGTTATGTGGCAGTTAGATTGCTTCAGTTGGTAATAATATCCTGGTCTTCGTTGTTTACAACATGAAACCCACTTCCACTAGCTTTTCTACTGGACAGAGATTGCTCATTCTATTTATGTTCTACTTATTCCTTTTTAACATGATAAATTTAGGATTTAAATCATAAGTTCAAATTTAATATTTCCCCTTCCCAGTACTTGTCGTCCAGTACAAAAAAATTAAATCGAGAGAATGTTTTATTTCTTTAAAATAAGGAACTACATAGGAAGAATAAAAGAACTTGGTCAGTCTAAATTTTACACCATAAATAGGTAAAGAAGAAAGCCTAAAACAAAGTTCCGTAGAAAACAATGAAATCCAGGGATGCTTCCTAGTTCTCAGTTTTTTTTTCCTGGGGATTTTTTTAGAAAAAATAGGTGCTTTTGGAGTTTGGAAAAATCCCAATTACAAACCATGCAAATTCTTGTGTTTGGTACTGTTCTTTCATTACCTCATTTTTTTTATTATCTCATAGCTACTTCATTATTCCAGACCGTGGGAGGAACCATGGTCTACCAGCTACAGAAGCAGTTCTCTTGCAACTAATTGCAAGCAACCTAGGCAATAAATGGGAAGCAAACAAAAATTTTGTGTTATGTATTTCTATTTTGAACAAAGATGGATATCCTGTAACAATAGAATTAGCTTTTCCTGATTGCTGTTATAGAAAACAGAAGATAATAATCAATGTGCCAAACTTTCAAGATATATTGAGCCTTACCTGGAAAAAATCTCCTTTTGCAAGAAGGAAATAATCTTTAAGGGCTTTAAGGTGGCCATTCAAGTCAGCACGCACGACCACGAGCTGTACAATGACGCTGAATAAATAAATAGAAGTGTAAAATGGCCAAAGAATAATGTCAGGCACATACCTGCCAAAGATGACTGGCTGCAATTGCACGAACAGAATCAATAGCATATTCAAATGATCTTTTGTGGAACTCAGACGACTCCTGCATATGAAGAGCCATGTATAACTCCAAACCAATACTCCTCAAAAATCATATGGCAGGAAAATGGTGGGACCTTTCAAGAAAGGTGCATTATCTTTAGAAATAGACCAAGCTATGTAGGTCTATCCAGCCAGGATATGTGACAACTAAGTAGCACTACTGAAATGACATTACCTTCAATTCCTGAAGCATGGAATAGATTTTATCAGTCTCGGCCTGTGGAAGTAATTCTTCTCCAACCATCTTTGTGTCAAAAGAAGGCTCCTTAAGCAAAGCAAAGCGTCCTGTAAATCCTTGTCCCTTACACAACCCCCTTGACATCTGCAGCTGAGAAACTGCATCCTCATATCTAAAAGCAGGGCTGGGATTTCGTAGAACTCTTACTGCTTTACCAGCAAAAAGAATTGATTCTGCAACAGACATATGAATATAATCTGGCAACATGTCCTGCAAAATTTATGAGAATAAGTAAATTAAACAATTAACAAAATTCAAGCAAATGATTAACAACTACTGTCCAAGAAATTTCATGACACAAATCTTTTCAGCTAGAAACATGTTTTAGAATTTTCCGGATGTGTTGCTCATAAGACTGTTTTTAAATGGTATAAGGCTCAAATATTATTTCATGAGATTGATCATAGTTCAAGGAATTGCATGAATGAGTAGCAGGGGCAAGGAAAAGGTTGTTTCAAAGAAGATTGTGGCTGTTTACATATGTTCTTTACATATGAAAAGATGCAAATATTACATAATAAGGCTTCATGCATACCAAGAAAATATGGAATCCCAAGTGCCAATCAGTTATAGATACATCATCTTGTGAAGTCCTCACTGACTTCTCAGATATTTCTGGAGGGCAGGACTCATTGACGACATCCATGTCTTCCTGCCTGAAAATGCGTAAACTAATAACCTACCAAAGCTTTTGAAATGTCATGCTCAGATATAGAACTTCAAGCAAGATAAAGTGATAAACTACAAATTTTGAAATTTCAATCATGTTGTCTAGTTCACAAAGTTAAAATAAATCAAACAGGAACTAAGTCAATTGAATGAGTATTGAATTGATGAATCGAATGAATTTACACACATTACATGAATCATGTGTACAAGTCCATAAATATAAATCAAGATCTAAAAGCTTATTCAATTCATCATAATAGAGTCATTTTCTAACTATGTGGGGTTTTGCATACTCCACTCCACTGTATCATGGTTCAACTGCCCTATGGTACCGCAAGAAGTAACAACTTTTTTAATTAACTGTGCTGATATTTTATGTATCCATCTTCCAAATTGTTGGCGTTAACAACTAATGCATAACTTTCTAACCCTCGTATCCAATGGTTTTCTTCATTTGTTCAAAACAATGGTTGAAAGAAATCCAATTGACATTTATAAACCTTAACATTTCACGAATGATTCAAAAGAAACAGATTCAAACCTGTTAGACAAGCTTTTGGATCCCATAAAAAATGCCAAAATATATCATGAATCTTGCAATTCAGGGCCAAATCCAACAATTAACAAACTTGTAAAAGAAGTGAAGAGCATGTATTGTGCAGCTTAGATTAAATGTACCAGTTTCTTATATTGCATTTATTGGGCAATTCTAAAGATTATGGAATTATTAAATCAAACTTTTAAGTGCAACTTGAGCCATTCAAGCAAGTTAATTATTAAATCGAACTTTTAAGTGCAACTCGAGCCATTCAAACAAGTTAAAAATCCTACAATGAACTTCAGCAAGAATAAATTTCTGCAATCAATTTATTCCAAAAATCGTAGCCCAGTGAAATATGGCAAAAGAGTTAAACAAGTATGAATTATATATTCTTAGTTAAAAAATTGCTTGAACAACAAACTGATATTTTTAAAGAAATGATGTTATTACATTAAAGAAAATAAAATAATATGGCAATTTCCCAAACTATGACAACTTAATCCTCAAATGATAAAACCTTAAGCCACATGCTAAGGTCCGCATAACAATGAGTCCCATTGGATGTGAAACTTTGTCAAGACTTCACCATAGAAAGCATAAATGCAAATAAGCTAGTACTAGAGATTGCACTCTACAGAAAGAAGATAAATGCAAATAGTTAACATAAAAATTAAAATACAACACCTCCTGATGAAAAATTCTCCATGTTGATCTTGAAGAATCCCATAAACCATCCAGGATGCAAGCTGGTGATACATGACTTGATGTCCATGCCAGAGAAGCCTATGCTTTTGATACATAAAGAACGAAATTTGAAGGAAAGTCAGCTAGGTAGTGCAGTTTTTCATGCCATTTCCATACAAAACAAAATTTTCATACCAACCAACACTATCCTTTTGCTTACACCAAATTCCAAAAGTTCAAGACAGATCAAATAGCGCCAGGGAATTAACAAGGAAAAAGAATGTAGCAACAAATGAAGTTTAGAGTGGTGAAGTTTTTAATTCCATAAAAAATTTAAGATAAAAAATCTTAAAAAATGCAAACCAAATATTAGGAATATTAACATAGGATAAATAACACAGAAGGGATAATTAGGGATCAGTCAGTTAGAACATAAATACCTTTGAATACATGCTTGCAGTTCGGGCACTCCACAGTGACATCTCTTGTATAAAAGATTGAGAATCTGTCCTCCCCGGATATCATCACGTTCAATCTCCACAATCAGCTCATGAAGAGGAGGAAAAAGCACGAAGAACTGGCAGAGAGTAAAACATTCAGTTGTAACAATTGAAGGAAATGAGCATCAAGGTAGTGGAAGAGTCTGAAGTGTGAAATATAAAGAACCGCATGGGCATAGATTGTTGTGGCCTAATAAATGGTAAGCAGCATAGCTTTGTCAAAAAATAACATTAATTTCAAAGCTCGTGCTGCAATTAATTTAAACTGATAACCTATAAATTACAATTGAACGATCTCTTCCATTGTACCAAAGCATGCCTCTGTTTTAAATGAAATGACATGTCCAAGAAAAAAATTTTTAGCAAAAAGAGCGAGGAATAACAATCATTATTGTTTCAGCAATACCTTGTTAAGACCTTGAGTTACTGTTGCCAAAATGGGTATAGGATCTGACAACAGTTTCTGCTCAATGTGCAAAACCGCAGACCTATAAACTGATAAAATCTCAACAATGCCATTCGCAATGGCTCTCCGATACACACTTGGCTTCTTTGCTTTTCCATTCAACAACTGAGAATTGCTCTGTAATGGATTATCATTAGTATTCGATCTTATCCAACTCAAATCACGTGATTTTGCGGCAAACCGATCAAGCTCTCGATAATAAAACCCCAAGGAAATAAGCCTTTCAATAACGTCCCTGCGGCCATGGCGCATCCATCAAAATCATAAAAATACAAGACTAATATCCAACACAAAGAATCAAAGACGAGCTAGTAAGACTGCAAAAGAACTATTATTCCTTCTCCAAATTTCCTAAGACCAGTTTAACTCTACAAAAATCATTAAAAAAAACTGAAAAGAAAAACCCCAAAAAAGAAGAAGAAGAAGAATAAGAAAACTTGAACTAACTACAAACTATGTCCGGATCCAGGAACCATTGTATCAAACCTCCACAACAAAATTCCGATATAAATCCAAGAACTAGAAAGCAACCTAATACCGTGGTCACTAGAGGAATCAAGATTGGATGAATTATGAGGAAAACAGAGAAAGATGAATCTACGTACGGACCTTTCGGAGGGTTGGAGAATGGAGAGATCGGGAGCGAGCTTGAAGGTGCATTCTTCCGAGATTGCGGCGTCGGAAGGGAAAGGAAGGCCCAGAGATTTCTGCTCCTCTCTTTCATCGAAAATGAGATCTCCGGAGTAACCTAACAGCGCTAGAAGAAGCTCGTGCAACATATCTATCGATTGAACGACGAAGAACAGTGATTTGAAGCTCTGAATCTCTTTTTGTTTGAGCCGATTACTTTCATTTCAAGCGTTCTACACAGAGAAACAATCTGAGCGCCAGCGCACTCTCAAATTCGTCATTTTAAATTTATACGCCAGTGTGATCGGGGCGAGCCGCGGGATGATCCTATGCTCCGGAATGCAGGGTCCGTTTTGTTTTTTTAACCTTTTTTTTTTCATTTTTGATTTGCCAAAAAATGAACCTTTTATTATTATTATTTATTTAATATTTCTTTATCACATTCAAGTAAAGGTAACCCCAATATGGTTATGTATGGAATTAAGATAAATTTATATTGAGGTAAGTTGTTTATTTAGTTTTAATAATGGTGCAGAAACTAGAATAAATAATGGATTAAATACTGTTTAACTTAAAATATTTCATTGTATTCATTACAACAATTTTCATAAAAATTGTTGTAATCATTTTAACTTAATTGAAAATAAAATGAATTAGAGATATACTAATTAAGAAACTAAATCAACTTTTTTTATAATTAAAATAATTAAATAATAAAAAAAGACAATATTGGTCTTGGTTTTTGATCTTAATACATGACAATAATCTCAAGAAAAATGAGTAATATGTCCTACATTAATTAACGTTAATAATTTTTATATGACAAATAATAATGATATGAAATTTGCGGTATCAAATTAAGACATTCTTCTGGCTAATTAACTATAAGAAAATTTATTTGATTAACAAGTTCTTGTAAAAACACAAACATGGTCTTTTACAATTACAGCAATTTTATGGTGCTTTTGGTATACTTAAACGCCAATTAACACTTTTAAAGTTGTCAACTGTTAATTCTATAATAACTATAACTTAGATGTAACATATTAATTTTAAGTGACATTTTAGTAATTCGTAATGGTAATAAAGTTAAAAAGGGACACAATCATCATTTATCATATTTTTAAGAATATCTTTAAATAAATTAAATAAATGTCAAAAAAAATTTTAGGGATGTTATAAAAAAGGGCAAAAAGTAAATAAAGTTATTTCTGTTGGACACTATTGACATTTCAAAATAAAATTTAACCTATAAATAAATATAGGGGATAATTGATTTCACATCGATCGTTCTTCTTTCTTAAAGAAATACCGTGAAAGAGGAGGGAGAAAGGAAAGGTGAAACAAATACATAAATCAAGAGTTTTTTTTTTTTTTTGCTTTTAGAGAAACAGAAGCCTTAAAAACATATTGTTTATTCCTTTAAACTAAAAGTTGCATTTGGTATAAGATCCCAAAAAACATGGACATTAACACAGATACAACGAGAACAATTAAATAAATTAAAAAAAATCCAAAAACAGCATTCTGTTGTTTTCTGAAAATAAGACTTTCGCTAGTCAGAATTTCCAAAAAACTGTTTTGGAATTATTAAAATCAATCGCATTTTCTAGTTTTCCAAAATGTTGGATACCAAAACTGTTTTTCCGAAGTGCTTTTATCCAAAATGATGGTCATGCCATGCCAACGTAGCCAGTTCAAATTACTACATTGGCATTGGAGTGCTTTTAGCATTCAACAAATTGCCATGAACAATCACCCAACACAACGAGTAACTGTAAACTTTTTTTTTTTTGCCAAGATTGATGAACATATATGCAGGCGTTCCCTTACGATGGGAGTTTCCCACCCTGTAAAAGGTTAGTAGGGTCATCAAATATGTATGCATATTGTGTATGTGGCCATAGCGTAAATGTATATATATATATAACAGTAAATGTATATATATAACATTAAAAAAAAAAAAAAGAAAACGAAAAACAAACTCGTGTAGGCAAAGACATCAAATGATTCCAGAAACTCTAAGAGAAGACAAAACAACAAAAACAACCCAAAGGGCCATGAAGTAAATGCTAGTTAACCAAGCCCAGAGCCTTGGGCCCCCCAGCTCAGCACCTAGAGTTAAACGCCTAAGCACCAAAACTGCAATACAACCAACGGAAGTCAAGAAGAAAATAAGGAGAGAAAAGCTGAGACCTTCAGCGTTTTGGATTCGCAATGGTTCTCGGTATGCAATGAAGTTATATGCGGTGTCGATAAGCCATGGAACACCAATGCCAACATAGATATTCACTGAATTACTGCAAGAAGAAACAGACCAACCATGATTTTGTCAAGTTTTTGTTAATATTCATTTGTGCCAGAAAAGCAATTGATTCTTCCAATGTGTATGGTTGTGTTTTGTTTGATGATTTCTTCTTCTTCTTTTATTTATCCTTCCTTTTTTTTGTCCATCTTTTGTGTTTGTTAAATGGATCGCATACATACAAATCATTCAACACCATGACTCAATGAATCAAAGCAATTCCAACCATACATGAGGAATAAATGCCACAACAAGGCCTGACTGGACCACAACAAGGCCTCAAAGGGCCCCAATACCTCCTCAGCTTGTATGAGAACGAGGAGCACCTTATCTGAGCAGGTCACATTCTTGGCTAGGGAAGCTCCCATCATTGAAATGTATTAATTGGCACCTTGTTTATGTGAACAATGCTATGGTTGAATTTGTTAAAAGTGATTTTGATTTTGATTTATTTTCAGTAAGTTTTATAATTGGCATGTTTTGGTGCTAAACGAGCAAATTCTAGATCTCTCAGGATTTTTAAATTGTTTTGGTTTGGAATTTTCAGAAGATTTCTTTATATTTAGCAACCACGGACATATCAAAAAGGATTCAGTTAACTTCCTATGTATATATCTTCTGATTATCACAGTAGTGCATGGCGTGCATGAAAAATGCGTTTTCCTCTCTTAATACATGTGACTCAATCAAACTAGCCAAGCATTATTATTCCACGCCCAACTAATATTTAAGGCTAAGGGACACGAATTGGATGATGTCCTACTAAGCATAACAACTAGGGATCCTAGATACATATAACCTCATCTCACAAAGACTCCTAAACCTATCCAAACACCAAAACCAGCGCCCTCTAAAAATAAGTGACGAAATCCCTTGTTCTCTTCACTTTCTGGTCGACTTCCATTTTCTCTCTCTCACAAGACGTCCCATAAAAGAAAATAAGAAGAACAACACCTAAAGTCTGAGATTTTCCATCATAGGTTTTTAGAAAACCAGTATACAAGGTAATCTCTTGTTCTCATGATCTTGGTTTTGTTATTTTGCCCTACCTTCGTGAGAATTAACTTTCTAGCAATCCCTGAGATTCATGTTGGTTTTCCACCATTAAAACAGAGCCTGTAACTGTTAAGAAAGGATCCAAGAAGTCGCTGTCAAGACATAACTCACCAACAGGTTAATTCGAGCAAGTGCGAGTGTGAAGGTATAACATCTCTATCATATTTTAAAGCCTAACTCTCGTCCTTTGACATTAAATTAAAGATATTAGGATGTTAAGATCATAGGAAAAAGGAGATGGAGGAAAAATATACATGACATGCATGATTCTGTTCAGGTTAATGCGGTATTGCCTTGATTACCGCGGTACCACACCCTTTTTCGTCTCAATTTTTGCACTTACATTTTGGTTACCGCGATAAACTATCACAGTAGTGCATCCTTTTATTGTTCATTCTAGTTACCATGGTAATGCGTCTTGTGCCCCTCTCGTTTCGCATGTTATCTTTTTGGTTACTGCGGTAATGTCGTTTTACTACCGCAGTACTAACAAGAAAAAAGGTGTAATTTAACCCTTGAAATATTCCCATTCAGGCACACTGACTTCTGCATTGGGTAGAGGGTCATTCATCTGTGAACTAATAACATTAGGAAATGTTTCAGTTACTAAGAAAACGTTTTAATCTTTAAAAGTTGATGAGACGGATTGGAGCAACAACACAAGACTCAAGGCAATTAACTAACGAGTTGGAGATGACTACCCTACTCTTCTGTATTATTCTGGTTTTAAATATAGAACATCATTGTTTGTTTATTAAATTGTTTGTTTAAAAACATGCTAGGGTGTGACAATGTCATGATTATGATTGACTGATTTTATGCATGGTTGATTTGATGAATATTAGATTGTATGACTAGAATTAAGAGGATCACTTGTCCTTAAATGCATGAGATATGTTTTATCTGTTAAGTAGCATGTGTTGTGATCCATATGTATGATTACTTGCTTTCAAAATATTTCGTATATTCATATTCTTGAATTTTGACGTTATTAAGCATGCTAAAAAACTTGAAATTTGTCTATCACCTTAAAATCAGAGTGATAAAGAATTTTAATCACGTACCACGGAGATGATCGACAATTTGGTGTCATCGTGAGTGTCCCTAACCAAGATTGTTTATTGACATTGCTGTCACGGTCAGTGATAGTGGTGAAATGAGACTGAGAGTCATAGAAGACCTCATTCTTAAGTTAGGGTCCTGAACAACCCTCGGGTGTTACCTTTAGATGATATCCTAAACCAATAGGGGGATACCAAGGATAGTCCTTCCGATCTTAATGAATACCCAAAAAAAATTAATTGTTTGAATCGTCTAGTATTAGATAAGTGTGTGCATGTTCTGTATTTTGACTTGAATAATGCTTGAGATGTATTGTATATGATATATTGGGCTCTTGAGCTCACCCCCACTTCTAATTTTTCAGGTGACCAGTGATAGAATTTGTGCTCTCGAACAAGACCAGTTATTTTTTCATTACAGTAGTTAGCCTTACTAATAGGGCCTTTCAAGTTATATCTTTTATTTTAATGGCATTGAGTCTAGGCATGTGGGTTTAGAGTGTCAGTGACAATGTTATGTTTTACTTTATTCTTTGAAACTCGACCAGGGACTACAGTTTAGTTGACAGTATTGATATTAATTTAAATTCTTTTTCAGTCAATATATTATTTCAAGGTTTTATTATTCACTTTTTGAATCAATTTATTTACACATTGTGTTGTATTATAGAATGTAACCTAGAGTGACTAGGAAATCATTGATGTGTGAATTAGTAATATTCCGGTTCTAGAATGGTGATATGTGACTAAAGCGAATATAAATACGTATGCATCTCTAACTGTGAGATAAATGTGGCAATTATGAAAGATTCAAGAACCAAAGTGTTACATAACATGGGTCAGTTCTTTTTTATAAGCTTTGTGAAGCATGCTGGTTCTTTTTCTTTGTTTGGTAATAAATTATTCACTTTTCTTATTTTGGCCATAATTGACAAAACCTACAAGATTCTCACATCCTCGAAGGTCTATGCCACTATACAGGGGAAGCATTGTGTTTCTACCAAGTTTCAAACATGGTATGAAAATTATCTAAATTTTGGCAAAACTAATCAAATTAATTAGGTAAATTAGACAATCGAAGCGAAGTTCACCGGTATTTATAAAATTACAAAATTTTATCGAAATCTTCGAAAAAAATTAGCGAAGTTTACTTAAAATCAAAGTTTTGACGATTTTTGCAAGAAAAAATGCATAAAAGCAGGAAAAAAAGGACATTTTTTAATAAAAGAATTTATGTGGCGCACATAAATTCTTCTATAGAGATTATAAAAAAATCTTGCTCTATAAATGAAAAGGATTGAAAGTAAAATATGTGTAATTGACGAGTGGCTATCCAAGAGAAAAAAGAATGAGTGGTAACCAGGAGGAATGACGATAAAGAGAAGGACAAGAAAAGAAAAATAAACTAAGAGCCTAAGAGAGAGACATTGAGAGAAGAACAAGAAACAAGAGTCGTCTACTGCAATCAATAGAGAAGATCGAATACACTTACACCTGTACCGACTAGCGAGCCAACAATCAATTGATCTAGGGTTTATGTTTGTAAGACCATTAGTGTTTGACAATAAGTTTCTCTTTTTTTATAACAATTTTAAGTTAACATGCACAATGTACAATAAACATTGTCAATGTTAAAATACACATTAGAAACCATTATATGTATACTTTTATGTGTAAAATACATTTATTTGTATTTGCTTTCATCATTTTTTTTTTTGAAATAGAAACTTATATTAATAATAAAATTACAAGAATCGGATGACATATCCGGGTTTACAAACCAGTACAAGTTTCAAAAGTCTGTAAAATGTTCCGACCATTTCCTACCCATTCACCATATTTTAACATTTACATAGTATTTTTCTAACTTTTATAAGTTGACAAATTTTTACAAAACTTCTTTTGAATTTTTTGAACTATTCGAATTAATTCTAATTTTTAAATGTAAAAGTTTAAGGTGAAGTCGAATTTTCATTCTTTGGTTTCAAAAGGTGGCCAAATGACAAATATTCATGGTTAGTTGAGTACTCCTACATTAGCTTCTCATATTACACTTAATATTGCAACTACGGTCTTCTTGCTACTATTAACTTTGGCAATGATTAATTATGGCCCTTCTTTTTGCAAAAAGGGAGAGTAATTGTAGTTGGTTTTCATGGTAGTTTGTTTTGTTCTTATGGTGCTATTTGTTATTATTCTGGACTCTTAACTATCATCTGTCTTTTGGAGTTTTAAGGGGCAATTCTTATCATGTGGGTTTCATTTGTGAGATTTTGATTCTTATTCATTTTGCACCAAGCCATACCAAAAGGTGAGACTGTAAGTCAAATTGCTATGGCTAAATTTGTTAAAAGCAATTTCGATTTGTTTTTAGTAAGTTTTCTAATTGGCATGTTTTGATATCTCTTAGGATTTTGAAATTATTTAAGATTGGTATCTTCAAAAGATCTCTTTAAATTTAGCAACCACTGCCATACCAAGAAGGATTCAATTAGCTTCCAAGTTTGGGATTATTTAACTGTTGATTATAAAAAACTCTTCCAAAATTAATTTCCTACATGGTCTGATTACGTTTAGGAACTCGTAGATCTTTAAAGTTTCTCTTGTTTGTTTGATTGATAAAGAAATTATGGTGGATTGATTGGGAAAATAAATAATTAGGATCATGCATATCTTGTCAACCTTTCATAAGAAAAAGAAGAGTCTAGGACTCTATTCACATCTAGCAACTATTGGACAGTCAAGAAGATTCTCTTAAGTTTATTTAGATTTGGTAGTGGAAGATCTATCCACATCTGACAACAGTCAGCTAATCAAGAAGCTTCTAAAATTATCTCTTACATGATTTGGTTCTTTAAGGATGTATATCGTAACAAGGATTGACTCAATATTGTCAAATGCATATGTATTAAGAAAAATAGAGTCAACTTCTAAAATTTGCTAGATCCTGTTTAGAAAGTCGCGAGTTGCAACAGATTGTGCAACTCTGAGCTACCAGAATCTCGGTTTTATGGATTGCGAGATGGATTTGATTCTAGATTCGTTCTATTTAAAGTCAAGTATCAGTCCGAGCTTTGCATCCCCTCTGAATGTGTGCTTTACATAGTGAAATGCTTAAAGAAGTTTGTTCTCTTTTAGATGATCCTCACGTGTTGAAGTCCAATGGTGTCAATAATCTGTGTCAAGGTGTTCAAAGTCAACTAGAGTTTAACCGAAGTAGATTTTTGTGAGGGGAAGTAGAGTTGCATGCATTGACCCTCTTGTAGACCTTACACTAAAGGTGTTTTTGGTTGCCAAGAAGATGATGATTTTTCTTAGGAAAATTGGTGATTTTCTCAAACAAAATTATGTTTTCCAATCTTTGGTTGGTAAAAATCTTAGGAAAGATTTTTCTTGGTCTTCTCTTATTTTCTCACCATATTTTCTTAGGTAGAAGGCTGGAAAAGAAATTCTCATGAGAAAATCTCTATAGAACTAAATTTCAAGAGGTTATACTTAATTAGCAATGCAATTAAACAAGCAATGACTGGGAAGATCTCTCAAGAAAATTTCTGAAGAAAATTTTTTCAAGCTAGGAAACACACCCTAAGCATACACTGTGAGGCTAATGCTTGAAAACCTCCTATGCTGCTTATGCAGTTATCAGATTTAAAATCAATAGAATGCCAAAGAATAGAACCTGCAAGTGATGTTTGCAATAGCAGAATCAGCTGTGGTCTGACGCTCTGCCGCTATCTTGCTTGCAACTAAATCTGGCCAAGAGGTTCCACTTGCCAATACTGTAAATGCTATGACATATGGGTCTATTCCTGCAGAAAGATGTAAAAGAAATGAAGAATAGCCGGAGTTGATCAAACTAGATCTAGCAAAATACCACATCCAGAATTGCAGAATTTGGTTATCACAAGAAACCTGTGACACAGCTTATTATATCTGTGAGCTTTGTAACAGCATACGCTATTCCACTTATGAAAACAAGGGAGCACATGAAGGCAACCCATCCATGAGCAATATGACAGGGAGGCACTAACGCAAACAAGACTCTCCATGGCATAAGGATCAACCGCCAAGAAATTTTTGCCAGCCTCAAACATGTATTATTCAGTTTTCTTGACCTTTCATCTTCCAACTGCAAGGAAGAGTGACTAAATCAGGCATGGTAGGCAAGATTTTTGTTACTAATTGCTAGTTTTGGTTGTATTGTCAACGATGATAATGAACAAATCTGCAGGCCTATAATGGAGCTCTCCCAAAGAAGAAAGAAAAACCATTTTAGCCAAAGGTATGCAAGAAGAGAACTTTTGAACTAAAACTCACCAACAATATCAAACTCCAAGAAAGAAATTTAGATTTGCTTAACATTATCCACAAGTCCCCTACTAGTATGTCAATTATAAACACAGAAAACAAAGGATTTGCAATGACTTCAATGCTTTCATATGATTTTGCTTCTCAAAAAAGAAAAGTAAATTGTTATTTATCTCTCAAATACCTTTTCACTGATCTTTACAGCATCCAAGTAAACCTCTACATCCTTGATCTCTTAATAAGACATCAATGACCATACAACTAATTACGTAATTGTTCAAGGTAAGACACATTGCACTGAGGCAAATTTATTTTTGACAAATTTTTTCATGGATGTAGAATTCCAAATTTAACATTTCTTGAGCAGGAGATTATTGATACCTCGTTCTGTTCTTACTTTACATGTTGCAACAACTTGCCCAACTTTTGGTACTAAAAGAAATGGTCAATCTGAGGGAATGGGTTCTATTTGTATGAACCGAAACTTAAAGGAGAAATTACCGAGAATGCATCCACAAACTGGTTTCCCCAGGCTGACAGCAAATGAGAATCTTCTACAACAAACTTCTGAAAATCTCTGTTGGACGAGTCAACTATGTCACTGACAAGTATAGTTTCGTAAGCTGGGTCTACAAAAGCCAAAAGTGAAAATTGCCATACTTTTCAGAGAAAAAAATAACAAAAATCAAGCATTGGAAGAATTGGTTCTCTAATTATTAAGAAAATAAAGTGCCTTGCAATGGCTTTACCATATTCTTTTCATCTCTATCACTAGTTTTTTCCAATTTCTGAATTTGTTTACCACATGAAAATTCACATCAAACCAGTTTACAGTTCACTTTTATATGCATAACTAGGAGAGCAATATGAGCACTTCAGACAATGTCTTTAAAGGAAGACAACCAGCTGAATCACTTTTGCCTAGAATATCTAAATGGTACCTGTAATTTTTACGCTTGAAATAGAACTAAAAAGCAAGACCAAGGTCAACATTAAAATGGAAATAAAAACAGTTGCATGGAATGAAGGAAATGATGGTGGAGCATATGGGAATTTGCATTGAATGCTAGATAACAAAAGAATATCCATCAAAAAATGTAAGAAGTCCTCAAATTCTCAAAAAGAATTCAAGACCAAGGTCAACATTAAAATGGAAATAAAAACAGTTGCATGGAATGAAGGAAATGATGGTGGAGCATATGGGAATTTGTATTGAGTGCTAGATAACAAAAGAATATCCATCAAAAAATGTAAGAAGTCCTCAAATTCTCAAAAAAGAATTCATATAAAATAGTGGAAAAATGTGAGCAATGGCTTCAACTATATGCCCACTATTTGAGATCTAACCATCTTATCCATGGAGCATATGATAAAACTCCATCACTAAGGAGTTGATCATATTGACAAAACTAAGGCCCTAGATTTCAACTCCATCAGGAACCATAAAAATATATTTCATCCATGGAATACTCTTTAGGTCCCAGGTGGCCCCTAACATTACTTTATGGTTGGTGCAGGGGCCATGCAGCTGCACTATTGATAAACATAACAATTCTAATGCAGCTGAGATACCCTTTGTCTATCAAAACCTTATTCTTAGGAATGATGTAGCATTAAAGTCCAACCATATAAAAATAAAAATAAAAACAAAACAAAAAATGCTATATGTATGCTTGGATTTGTTTTAAATTGAACATTGTTACTCAGGTACGACATGGAAGAAGCCAGGAATAAGTATACTTGAGATGTTTACAGATTATACGCTTTGAGGCATTTGTCATAATAAGAGTTGCTCGCATGCTTTTGTTTCATGCGACTTAAATCTAAGTATTTTAGCTTGGCTCTAATCAACCAGTAGCTTGCAATTATGCAGACTATCAGAGGGTAATCAGAAGGGGGTGGAGGGAAAGAGGAACAGCTTCAATTATTTCTTTGTGATTTATTTTGACATATAGATAATCTTGCAAAAGCCATACTTCATATTTGCATGCCAACTGGGAGTTCTCAAATGAAATGATCGTAAACATTTCAAGGTTTTGAGATTATTAGGATTGAGATACAAAACATCAAAGATATCAATTGCAATGTATGACTACATAATCATTTAGTGAATTACATTGTACACATCAACATTTAGATAAAATCCTTACCCCAACTTTAGATCATGCAAATTTTTAGTGCAAAAATGATGGTCTCACTCCATGACGGCATGCTAATTCATGGTCAGTCACTTATGCAATTCAGAGCTCATTGTGCAACTTCGTCAATAATTGACACAAGAAACCAATCAAACATTGAGCTTTTATTTGTTAATAATTCAATATGAGCACAAGTTTTGCAATCAACCTCATTTTAACAATTTCTCTTTAAAAATAAATCATGCATAAAGAACCTTTAACAAAATGAACCAACTCAAATTATTCAATTGTACATCTTAACACAGAAAACTAAAATAATGAAAAAAGAACTTCACAACAGAAGAGAAAAATGAGATATCAAGAATAGATTACCTGTCCTATTTTGTGAATGGATGGAGAAGATATCAACAATGTCTCTATTGTTTTCTTCACCAACTTGCATTATCTCAGTGTACACATCATAAGCATTGCCATCGGACTCCATTGGTACCCAGTCTACTGGCCTCTCAGTTCTTGGCCTGAGAAACTAAAATAGTTTCAGCAAAACATTGTGGAAGCACATCAATTTCAATGGTCTGCTCATTATCTATAGTATCATAACTCATAAGAGTATCGCAATCGGTTGTTGAACATGGACATGGAACTACAGAAGCACTAAATAAGAAAGCATACAGTGGAAGAGATAAAAAAGGCAAACGCTTATCCTGAGCATAGGCATGCATCAAAAGCAATCCGTACTGCAGCACTGTGAGTAAGGCCTCCCACAGGGTAACTACATTTGGAGACCACACCTGCAAAGCAGATAGACTTTTCCTTTAGACAAATGCTTAAGTTAACACACAAGTAAATGATGAGAAGGACAAAATCTGACAATATAATGAATGAAACCAAACTCAATAATGCTCTTGCTTAGGAAAACATTGAACTACTGCAATCTCCATGCCCTTTTTTAATAAGTGAAAGAGATGATATTGAAGGGAGAAAAACTCAAATTGAAGGGAGAAAAACTCCCACCATTGCAGGATCTGGGGAAGAGATGATACATAACCTTCTCTCCACATTAGAGAGCTTTTCTCCGAAATTCAAGATTGTAACTTCCTAGTCACAATGCAGCACCATCAACCCTTGTCCCAGTGTTTGCTCTTCTTACCATAATCAAATTACGTATCCAAAGTTCAACAATGACATGGAATTGATAAAATCTCAGAGCTGTAACCTACGAAAGAAAATGCTAGCAATTTACAAGTTTTCCGCATGATATGTGGATCAAACTATTCCTTACTAGCAGATAAAAGACCAATCATTATCAAGTAACTCCACAACTAAAGAAGATCCATGTAAACAAAAGTAAATAAACAATATAAGGGTTTAGTTTCCCTGTAACTTAACCACAGATAATTTGTTTAAAACCTTTCCGTAGAAAAGTATCATCTAATTGGATTTCCCCTTTTTTCAATTTTAGGACATGGGTTTATGGTGAGTTAGCCTCCCGTGTACCATCTCCACCTATTCAAAACCAGCAAGTTTTTAAAAATTTAAGATATCCTGTCACTACAAAATAAATCAGCACACTGAACAATATCTATGTACACGGTGTTCAATTTCCAAAGTATAATATATGAAATCTAGATGGTCTATGCATGATGGCGTAGAAAGGAGTTACCTCTAAGATTATGTAAAGCCAAACGTAAGCCCAAAATGACCAAAAGAGCCCTACCAGCCAAACACCTATATCTGATATCTTTTTCAAAGTTCCTGCTCTAGGAACAATGACACAAACAGCATGTATGGGAAACAAATCGAAGGCAGCGGAGCCAACAAGTGTTCCAGGACCCAAACCTACAAATCAGATAGCAATCAACCAGGAATGTCAATGATATATATTAAAAGAAAAGCATAAGAAAAGGCCAAATTGAAAAACAAACAAAATAAAAGGTCAATCTGCAGGGCACATGGAACAAGAGCGAAGTGTTAAATTTATACTAAACATGATTTCGCGTATTGCTTTTTTGTAAGCGGCTAGAAAAAAGCTTAGAAGGCTCTTAACTCATCCATCAAGTAGTTGATGATGTGACAATTGAAAAGATATTTATAGCAACAACTTCCAAGCAAGCATGGGAGATTTTTCACTGTACTTTCCAAGGTATGAATAAAGTGAAAAAGGTGAGACTTCAAAGTTTGAAAGGTGACTTACACATGAAAGAATATGAATCATTTTAAGATAACAATGCAAGAGTATTAACAATTGTAAAGGTGACGAAAAGGTATAGAGAAGCCATGAGTGATATCATGATGATTGAAAATATCCATAAATCTTTGTTAGAGAAGTTTAATTAAATTGTTGTTGTCATCGAATAATCCAAAAACTTGGAGACCATGAATATTGAACAACTCATGGGCTCCTCACAAGCCCATGAATAGAAGATGTTGAAAAAAAAAAAATGGAGCCAATGGAACATGTCTTCTAGTCAAAGTTTTCTTTGAAAGGAAATGAAAGTCATGATGGCAGAGTCAAAGAAGAAGAGAATGTGGATCCAAAAATGGTTGTGGTCAAGGTCACGATCAAGGAAGAGGAAAAGTTGAGGGAAAGTCCTTCAACAAAGAAGAAAACAGTTAAGTTCAAAATTCTTCAAGAGGACATGAAAGACAAAATAACTCTAGACAAAGTCAACGAAGGAATGATAATTATTAAGTTCAAAGTTACAATTGTCCGAAATACAATCACTATTCATGGGAGTGTCATAATAAGAATGTTCAAGAAAAGTCCAATCATATTTCAAATGATACCAAAGCTGTGGAACCAACATTGTTTTTTGCACTCAAAGGAGATGAGAAGAATAGTATCACGTACTTGGATAATGGTGCAAGCAACCATATGTGTGTGGCAACAAATCAAAGTTTGTGAAGTTTAGTGAACCAGTGATTGACAATATAACCTTTGGTGGTCCATCCAAAATTCTTGTTCGAGGAAAACATAACATTCTAATTCGCTAAAAGTTTGAAAAGCATCAATTTATTTATGATGTTTATTATATATCAGGTACGACTAGTATCATCTTAAGCTTTATGGACAAGCTATAATGCTATAATCAAAGATTGTAGTATTTTCACAAAAAGATAAGGATGACAATTTCATAGCTAAATTTCACAATACCAAAAATTAGTTGTTCTTACTAAATATTCAAAATGATGTGACTAAATTTTGAAAATTTGTCGCAAAGACTCATTTTAGATGTGAGACTTAAGACTTCGGTATTTAAACTTGGAGAACTCAACTTACTAGTAAAGAAGCACATGGTGAGACGTTTACCAAACTTTGAACACTCCAATTAGTTCTACAAGGGATGTTTGTTTTACAAGCAACTGAAAATAGCTTTTTCAAAGAGAGTACAACAAGCGCCAAGAGCCACCAAAACTTGTTCACACTAATCTATTTGGCCCCATTAAGCCAAATTGTTTTGATAAAAACAACTACTTTCTATTATTTATTAATGATTATAAGCACAAGACTTAAATTTATTTTATGAAGGAGAAGTCAAAAGCATTTGAAGTTTTCAAGAAATTCAAAGCACGCATGGATAAAGAAAGTGATTATTACATCAAATCCTTCATCTGACAAAGGAGGTAAATGTACATCAAATCCATCCAATGCATAATGTGAATCTCATGGAATTTAATGTCCTTTAACGGCTTTGAACTCGCCTCAATAGAAAGCGTCGTTAAATAAAAGAACAAATTCATTCTCAGCATGGCAAGCGGTATGTTTAAATGCAAGTACATGCCAAAAGACTAACAAGCCCAACAACATAGAGAATATTTGGTCTTGTATAAGTCAAGTATCTCAAACTTTTGATTTGACTTCTGAACAAGTTTGAGTCCACCTTCGATTCTAAATCACGTTTTGATAACTTTAATCGTATTCAATAGGAGTACTAGTAGTTTTGCAAGCATTCATGTTGAATTTTCAAAATACTTCTATAACATATTTAGGTTAGGAAATAAAAATCTCATCATCCATCCGCCTCACCTTGATACTAAGATACTATGTCATGACCCCTAAGTTAGTCATCTCAAACTCATGAGTCATTCTTTGTTTGAAATCTTCAAACATGCTCACATTGTTGGTTGTAAATATTAAGTTATCCACATACAAACAAACAAACAAAATATCATAGTTAAGTTGCTTGATATAAAAAGTATGTTCATAAGAGCATCTTCAAACCATACAATGCTTTGTTGAACTTTAAGACCTTGTCTTCTTTGCCTTTTACAATGTACCCTAAAGGTTATTGCACATATATCTCCTCTTCAAGAAGCCCATTCAGAAAAGGAGATTTTACGTCTATTTAACGTATCTTCTAGTTCTTATGAGTAGCTAGGAAAATGAGAAATCCAATGGCTTTCATGCAAACAATAGGAGCAAAGACTTTATCATAGTCAATGCCGTGATATTGAAAATAGCCTTTTACCACTAGTTTGGCTTTTTATCGGCGAACTTGTCCATTGACATTCTCTTTCACTTTGTACATCCATTTTACACCACATCCACTTTACACCAATGGCTTTATGACTTGCTAGAAGATCAACAAGTTCTCATGTGTCATTCTTCTTGATGGATAAAATTTCTTCGTCTATCACATGCAACCATATTTTGTCTTCAACTGCTTCTTCAAAGCTTCTAAGTTCAATATCAATAAAAAGACAACAAAGAGTTAATCCATCTATTTCATCATTGATGTCATGCAAAGACCTGTTACGCTTTATGGCTTTAGTCTTTCGCTAGAACTTGCTTCTAGTGATGTATTGATGTGAATCAAATTTGAAGTTGATTTTGGTGGAAGGGTGACATAACTTGGAACTACTTCTTTTAAATCTTCATAGAATGGAAGAAAATCAAAATCTTCATCAAGTAGTCCAATCCCATATAAAATCTCAGCTAACAATAACCTTCTTGGAACTTGGGTTGTAGAGCTTATATCTTTTGAAGTTAGAATTATAGCCGACAAAGATTTACTTTGCACTTTTGTCATCAAGCTTGGAGTGATGTTGGTCACGTACTGGTCAGGTACGTGGGCATAGGCAACACTACCAAATATTCTCAAATGAGACACATTAGGCTTATGTTTACCCCATATTGGTTATGGTGCTTGGTTCATCACACTTTTTGTCAAGCATCGATTTTGACAAGTATGTTGCATCTTCGATAGCTTCCGCCCAAAATTCTTTTGACATATAACTTGCTATTAAATATATTTTTTTACTATGTTAAGCATGAATTTGTTCTTTTATTCAACAACATCATTTTGTTGAGGAGAGTATGGAGCCACCAAAGGACGTCGAATTCTATGCGCTTCACAAAATGCATTGAGTGCATTTGGCCTCCTCTATCAAAAAGCAAGGACCTGATGTAGTAACCACTTTTTTTCTCTATAAGTGTTTTAAATTTCTTGAAAACTTCAAAGGCTTGTCACTTTTTCTTCACAAAATAAACCCAAATATTGTGACTATAATCATCAAAAAATAATAGAAAGTAGTTATTCGTACTAAAACAACTAGGCTTGATCAGACCACATAAATCAATATGAATAAGCTCAAATTGCTCTTGGGCTCAATTTGTACTTTCTTCGAAAAAGCTCTTTCTAGGTTGTTTTTTGAACAAAAATCACTCGCAAAACTGATCAAGCTGTTCAAAAAATGATAAACCTTTCATATGTGCTTCTTTGTCAGTAACTTGAGTCTACCAAAATGTAAATGCCCAAGTTTTAAGCGTCACATCCAACATGAGTCTTTGTAACAAGTCTTCAAATGTTTGGCCACATTAGTTTGAATATCCAATAAGAATGTTTGATATTTAGTCAAGGGGACTTCAGCTATTAAGTAGTCATCCTCATCTTTTCACGAAAGACTATAATATTTGATTGTAGTACTATAATCTTTTTATAAAATTTGTCCCAAGCTCAAGATATTACTAGTCATATCTAATACACAATAAATATAAAAAATAAATTGATGTTTTTTCCTGAAAAAAAAATTTTTGAGAAGAAAGAAAATGGAATATTAGTATTGGATAGTTTGAAATATATACAACAAAAGCCTTCGTCACAAGTTGTTCCCAAATGGTATCATTTATATGAACCAAAAATAGATAATCTATTTAGCTGCCTATTGCAGTCCATGTTTCCTATACGCTCATGCACGAATTCCAATTAAATAGCCATTCCGACATGGAAAAACATCTAGATAATGTTGAGGCAACTACCCATATGTAACATCCCAATCCTTGGTCCTTCATTTCTGTCACATTAGGTCACGCATGGAGAGACACTCCCATAAATCATTAAACATACTATTGAAACACTAAACGTGTCGACTGTCAAAAATTGAGACATTACTATTTCTATCATCGATCCAACATCATCAGCGATGCAGACACATGTAAACATCTATTAATCTCAAGAACACACCATAAGATATTAATAGGAAATAAAACATGATGCATTTCATCAAAACTCATAGATTAAACTGAATAAAATTAGACATAAAGTGTTCAAGCAATAGTCTAAAAACATACCCATATAGCCTAATACCAATTCCTAAAGTCACTAACACAAAGTAATCAAAAAGGGTCATATGGCCAATTCAACTACTGTTCATGAACCGAAATAAAATAAGTCAAATCACGACCTCTCTAGTGAGGTTTGCAGCTATCAAACAATACTCAGCCATACTGTAACTCTAACCGTCTCAAAGGTCACTTGAAATAGAAATGTGGGGTGAGCTTAAGAGCCCAGTGAATCAAAAACAATACATCCATAGGATTATTCAAGTCAAAATATCAAACACGCAAATACTTCAAACACATTAGGCGTTTCAATTGTTAAGTTGTTCAACAGTTGTTAAATTAGACCAGAAGACTTAACCCCAATGTTCTATCACCATCATCATGTCAAAAGAGACAAAGAAAATGCACTATATGCCAAATTCCAATGGGATTAGGGGCATACCCATTACCCAACCCGGGAACCAAGGTCACACTCATCGCTCCATTACTAAAGAACTAGGGACACACCCATTGTTTTATCATCGAAAATTAGGGGCTAATTTGTTATTCCATCCACGAGAACACCCAAAGTAATTCCCTATGGACCACTGCACCGATACGTGGTTCAAATCTTAATTTAATTTTGATTACGATCATACAGTCATTCATCGCATCATATTAAGCATGAAAAATAGAGCATGTAATATTATTCAAATAAACTGAACATGTTAATCATTTCATATCTCATAACATGAAAATATGTAAACAATCAACATGAATACATAAATCATATTATGCATCATTCATACTAACACAAGAGCTCATGGTATTCCATCAACGTCAAAACGTAGCCTAGCATGATTCTAAACATTTAGAATAAAGTAAACGCACATCACGTTTAACATTTAAAACTCAAATAAGACTAGAGAGCAAGATAATCATATCCACCTGTCTTTCGCTTACTTCCTTGTAAATATTTGCTTTGTTATTCCACTCGTCACGAGATCTTTAACCTCTAGTGATTTAAAATTATAATTAGATGCCTTAATTTGTACTTCAATGTGTCTCTAATGTATATGGTATACGGTGTGCATAAAGATCATATCAATTACGTTTTGGGTATGGTTCACTCTCATATATTCTAGGTATACACATAAAAAACGAACCACGAGATGTCGGGGCATGTTACTGCGATAATCCCACAGTTTTTAATCATCGTTACCGCGGTACTGCGATAATGAACAGTATGGTACTATTTTCTTACTGCGGTACTCACAAGAACCCCACAACCTGCACCTTCATGCATTGGTTCTCGCTTCTCATATGCATAGGACTCTACTGTATGGCATCGTAGACCTAAAACATGTAATATTCAGGCAAGAATGACATTATACCTCAGTTCTATTCATTGTTTCTCTCGTTCACCTTGAAAGACTGCTTTGGATGGCTCTAGAGTTCTTACAATGCGTTTTGGCACAGGTTCAGCGATCCAGTTCTTCATTGTCTATGCAGTTTTTCCTCTAACAGTGTTTATGAAACAACTTCAATGGAACGGAGATGGTTAAAAACCAATCTACAATGCGTGAGAGTGAGGGAGAGTCACATAGAGCGGCTAGGGTTTTTCTTGCAAGCAGGGGAGGGCGACTGCAAAAGGATTCTTGTGTTTAGGGTTTTCTATTCTTAAAATATATAGATGCCCAGCGCCCTAGAACTTCTATTTCTGATCTTTAATTGCAATATCGCAATATTGCGTCCCAATATCGTGGGATTGGGATTGTTTTAATCGCAATAACGCATCCCAGCACCTCGGTATTGCGTCTTAGTGCAAAATCTCGAGTTTTCTAATCGTAGTACTGCAGTATCTCATTCTGGGTACGCAATACCACGTCGGCGTCCCAAAATCACGAAATTCAATCGCAGTACCGTGTTACCCACGCGATGCACTACCGCGGTATCGGTTTTGAGTATTTTGGTAGTCACATAGTTATTTTTTTATTTTTTTATTTTTACATTTTGAGGTATTACACCATAAGCTTGGAGAAAACTTGATCTTCTCCTATTATTCTATCTCATCCTTCAAAATCCCTCTAAAAATTTTGTTGTTTCTTTCTTTCGAAGCTGCCCATAGCATAGCATAGAATGCTATTAGCCCAATCCCCTCCTATTCCTCTTTGATTCTGCTCGCCATGGCTTTCATTTCTTTTAAAGAAAGCTTTGTCTATAAAGCACTTTTTCTTCATCTTCTCTTCATAGGTTTGTAAGGAGCCCAAGAGTTAATCGACAATAATAGTCACAAGTCTTTGGATTCTTCAATGGCAACAAAAATGTAATTGAGCTTTTTTTGTCAAAGACCCACGGATCTTTTCAATCATCATGGTATCACTTATGCCTTTTCCACATCTCTTCATCTCATTTACAATTATTAACACACTTGCATTGTAATTTTAAAATGATTTAGATTTTTTCATGTACAACGTTTCAAAGTCACCTCTCAGACTTTGACGGTGCACTCTCTTCACTTTATCTGTTCCTTGGAAAGTGCGGTGAAAAATCTCTCATGCTTGCTTGGACCTATTGTTGTAGATACCTACTCAAATATCGTATCATCAACTACTTGATGGATGAGGATAAAAGTCTTCTTATCTCTTTTTTCTGGCTGCGTGCAAAACATCCTTTTGATTTTGAGACAAAATTGCATTGTCTTCTGGTTCATCATAGCCTGTGCACTATCTCTCACACATCTTACAAACCAAGCAAAGCCTTCATTCGAATAGAACCAAGTTACTTACCATCTTCCTTAGCTAACAATTATCTTCTCAAAGCACTACTGATACCAGCTACAATATGTGAAGGCTCAAGATCATATTGCCAACATCTTCACTAAACCACTTCGACTTGATACTTCTATCAAGTTACTATCATTACTTGGTGTCTCTATGAGGTGGGCATGTTTAAGAGGGGAATTTTTAAAGTAAACAAGAATCATGTTTAAGAGAGGATGTTAGTGTATATGTTAAACATGATTCACGTATTGCATTTCAGTTCATGTAGTAGCACTTGAGTAGTTTATGTGTGTGTGTGTTATTTTGTTTTTATGTATTTGAATTATCATGATACATGTATGAGATTGATATATTAGGTACATACATGTATGGGTGTAGAGTTAAGCAATTCGCTTATGTTGTTTAAATGTCATTAAATGGTAGATGCTTGTGTTGAACACCATTTAAACCTATGCACCCATAGCTTTTGGAATCAATATGAAGGAACAAGCATTTTCTAGTTTCTCATTTTCTTTTTTCTCTCCTTTCTCTTCAAACTTTGTGTACTTCCAACACGAAGGAGATGACATTAGAAGGCATACTAACAAAAGATTTGTGGGTTAATTTTTTTAAGCATGCATAAAGGGCAAATAGCCAGTGAATATGAAGTCTTGAAGCTAGAACCAATCTTGAAGGGAATCAACTTCACCACAAAGTGATTCAATCAAGTTTTTCTGGAATACATGAATAATTATGTGAACTTCGTTAATGAACTTTCCAAAGTTTTTCAGCCATGAAGCAATTCAATCAGCTTTCCATATTTGGTTTCCACTATTGAAAAAGATATTCAAGAGGTGGAACAGGAGCAGCCTCCTATACCTAAACAAATCAACAAAAAGGAAAGAGAAATAAACCTCCAGCATATATTTGACCAAGGTTTCGAATTGCATCTATTGTAGCCAAAGAAATCTGAGGGAAGCTTGTACCAAATGCCAACAGACAAATGTCAGCCACAGCATAATTCCACACTTTCTCGTGTTTTACATACTCAGTGTTATCACGAGGATCTACCTCAATCACTTGCCTTGTTTGTTTAACAACATTCTCCATGGAACTGAAAAAACGAGCAGTTATTGCAGATAAACCAAAGAAACAATAGGCAATACCAAGAACATATAAGAACGCTCGCAACCCATTCCCAAGGGCTGTTTCACCATGAAAAAGCAAGTAGCTTTCACATGTTTCATTCCTCAAAGTAGCAGAAATTCCAACTATTTTTTCAGTGAAGTTGCTATACATTGAGCCCATATTTCACATCACTAATGCATAATATTGCAAATGATCCTCGTAAAGATCTATAGCCTTTTTTGAAGCCAATATCTGAAAGTGCAAAAACAACATAAAAAGAGAATTAGAATAATCATTAACAAACTCGTATAGGATTATAAATGTTCACTGACATAGTTGCCTGCAATGTTCATATGCTTCAAGTTTTTAATCTTTTGAAAGGAAAGCTACATTTCATTGCAAAGAAATTTCAAACAAGAGACATTTGAGCCTTGAGGAAAAAGTCTTAAATCCCTAAATCCATTCATGGTTTAGGTAAAGGACGACACTTCGGACTAATTCCCGAAATCTACAGCTCAATACTCAATATATAAAGATACTACTTTCATAAATATTCCATACCAAAAAGTAAATTCCCCTGCTAATTTTTTCCTCAATAGAAAATCCTCAAAATCTACAAAGAAAGATCTGAAGTGTTCTTTTTAGTTTGACGATTCTATACGATCCACATAGCAAAAGCTTGCCAAGCCAATAATTCCTCCAATCTCAACAGTAGAAATGAGTTTTCTTCACCAAGTCAGATACAGGATTGAAAGCCTCTCAACAGACTAGGTAAGTTAACAATTTCAGATTAAAAACTTGGCGTAGAATTCGAACCAACAAATCAAGGAAATCGAATCATGTGCCTAAAATCCAATCAACAAATTCAAAATTTTCGAAAACGTTTTACATTTTTTTTTCTTTAAATCTCAGCAGCTCCAAAGTCAAATCAACAAGAACACGGTGACATAAAACAACGAATCACAATTTTTCATTTTGATCGAAAAAAAAAAAGTGAAAGAGATTCTCACAGCGTAGCATGGAGAGACGCAGGCGCCGGATGATGTGAGAAAAGCTCAGAAGCTCCGTGCCTCACGGCACCGGTGTCGGACTCTCGTCGGAACTCGGGAGTCCAATGCCGGTTTCATTGCCGGAGGGCGGAGAAGAATGTGAACTGCAGAAAAACTAGAGAGGTAGAGAGAGACCGATAGGGTGGACAAAGACGTGCATGGCTGTGGATGTCGGTGGCCCGCTGATGTAACGAGAAAATCAATCATGGCCGCCTAATTTTTCTCTACGGTGTGGGCCACAGTCGCTTGCGCACGCGGGATTTCCACATGAGCTAGCTGCTATTGGGCTTTTTGAAACAACTTGTGAACGCGAAGAAATGGAAAGTGGGCAAAACAAATGGGCTGTTCTGTTTTCTACTGCTCTTCGAAGACACTAACAAAAAAAATTAGGGTTTTTTTCCGTGACTACACAATATTTAAAAATATATTATAAATATACTATATATATAATTAAAAATTAATTATAAAGTGTTATTATTTTAAATCGAAAAAGCTCATGAAATCAGCAAACAAATAAGAAATCAGCAACCAAAAAAAGAAAACTGCTTTTTTTTTTTACATTTAATGAAACATATTAAGAGAAATAGGTTTTTATTTGACAAAAAATCAGTTTGCTTAGATTGAAACTAAGTGTTAGATAGAATGTTTATAAAAATAGGAATATATGTCAAAACTATGTGAATATATTACATATATATTATATTATATTAATGAATATATGTAAAGATAGACATAATATATACAGATAAGTTAAATATATTTCATTATTTTTATTTAACTACTCAACTCTTAATTTTTTATTTTTTTAATATTCTTATCTTCTTTAACAAAATAAAAAATTAGGGGTGGGATGTTAATTAAAATGTTTAGCCCCACTTTACGTATATTTTCTGTATATATATTTTTGTATATTTTTTGTATACATTCATCTATTTTTTTATTATTATTCAACATCTCCGCAAAAAAATATTCTGTGTATATTTCTATATAATTTTTGGTATATCTTCAGTATATTTCTTATATACAGTGATCTGTAATGAGTGTTCTTTCATTTGTTATAAAAAATGATAAGTTTGTGTATATTTTCTGTATATTTCAGGTATATTTTATGTATATACATGATGTTGGGTTTTGTGTATTTTATGTATATTTTGTGCATATAGGTGAT
>JAJIYU010001060.1:0-39786 GCA_030144865.1 Tinospora cordifolia
CCAACAGATGTATATATAAGAAAAGAGTTATATACATCGCTTTAAGCATGTTTTCCTTTTTATTAAATCCAAAATAAGGCTTATTCAATGATGGAAGTGCCTGTTCCATACACCAATCAAATATACGACAAATATAAATTAAAATGTCAAGAAACATGAGAAATCTCAATGAAAAGGGAGAAGGAACTAAATAAGAGGGACTTTGTTCAATATAAGAACAAATTTCTATTTTTTTTTTCAATAATAATAGCAACAGCTTCTAATACTCACTTTCTTGACAAACTTAAAGAGATGGCGTCGTATTTCCCTTTGAAGGTCATCAGGCAAATTCTCCAACATTAAATCCTCATTCACACCACGAGTGGCAGCCCAATTAAACCTTTCTGATTGTCTTACTTGCCTATATCACACTCAAGAAGGTAAGAATTGCAACAACTTTTGTTAAACAAAAACAAAGAGATAAGGGGTGCGTTCTGTAGGTGACAATAAAAATTTTCTCAGGGAAAAATTGTAGCTTTCTAGAAAATATTTTATCTTCTTGTGTTTGGTTAGCAAAAAGGCCAAAAAAAAAAAAAAAAAAAAAGGTTTTGAAAGACTTTCTCTGATCCATACATTTTCTCACCAAGCTTTGTTTATCAGGTTGAACAAACTAGAAAGAACAACAAAAGTATGTCACTTCCTCATAGTTTCATTTATTTTATTTTTGTGTTTTACCAAAATGCTCCTTGAATGACTTATTTTCTCAAGACAACCTAGTAAGAATCTTTCGCGCCTCATAATGCAAAACCTAACAAGTCACATACTCAAATCTTTTTTATTTGAAACAAACAATAAGCATGGTTTTACATAATCCTACACCATTCTAATTCTAAAACTTGCCAACCAATTAATCTAATCCACCAGAAGTTTGCAAGCTGAGAACTCATAACTACATCCATATAGAGAGTGAAAGCCATTCGCTTCTCCATCTTCATTTATTAACCCAAGATAGATGTACATGGTTCTTTCAAAACATGCAACTATTTTGGTTTGGATGTGTTAGCACATTAATGATGATTGGTTAACATAAGATATATGTGGATCCATTGACAAGCACTGGGAGCACCACAGCTGAAGTATGAGGCATGGATTTGAACCTTACATTGTGAATCACAAAACTAACTAAAAATAACTACTTTTGACTTAAATAAGGCAACACGAGTAAACTTAAAGGACTTAATGGCTGACCATGTGCACCGTGTAATTTATCCCCACCCCAGTTTTGTTTATATACGTGCACCCTTCAAAAGTAAAAATTATGGCATAAACTTTAAACATGGCCATTTCTTAAATTTTATTTTAAAATTACTCCAGCTTTTTAGAAAGAAAAGAAAATGATTATGTAACACACAACCTAGGAAGCTGAAAAGACTGATAGTTGAGGTGGGATTGGTTCAAAATTTGTCATGCAGCTTGTGCCCCTGAATCCACAAGTACGGAAGTACCACAAGCAGATCTGAAACAATCAAATCATCTGAACTTGCATATTTATAATTGTTACAATGGTGATATCCACAAATACCTGAACATGAATAGTTCTCTTTTTGGTGCACTATATACATTCTTATAGTGAAAGGAAAAATGCTCGCATCCTACCAAATTTTCAATGGAACTTTGATTTTCTAATGGACAGTAGACTATGCTCAAGAACTTCAATAAACTAATATTTTCAAAGGGAATTCTTAAATATTAAACATAAGAACCAAGGTCCAATAAAAGTCATGAAAACCTAAACTTTTGTTTCGACCACCACTTTTTTCCCTTTGTTTTAGGAATGCCAACCTTCAAAAGGAAAAACTGACCAGTTTTCACATATATAAAAACATTCGAGATATACCAATAATTGCAAGTGGGGTAATTTAACAAAGTATTTTCTTGTTGAAGTGGTCATAGTATTTTTTAAAAACATTTGCATTTCATTTTTCTAATGATTATTAGCAAGTGTGTTTGTGATGTAATACTGACCATTGAAGAGTTGGCAGCTGTAAACCTGGTACACCAAGTACCTTATAACTTCTAATCTATACTACCAGTTTCTTCTACCCATCTATTCAAGCAAGACTCTTATTCAACCCTTTTCCTTGTTCATCTTCTTTGCATATTTCATGGACTTCTTTCAACGATTTGTCCATTTCTAAATAAAGTGCAAACAATGGTTTATCAATCAAAGGGAAGTATAATTTTTGTCTATTGTTCCTTTCTTTTGATGCCATGGAGAAATTGTGATAACCTAGCTTTTAATGCCTAACGCTAGAAAGTGTAAACATTAGCATTTTCCTAGGAGCATGGTATGAAAATTAGCCGAAGTTTGTCGAAATTAGCCGAATTAATTAGGTAATTTAAACAATCAAAACGGAGTTCGCCTGTAATTATAAAATTACAAAATTTCGTCGAAATCTTCGAAAAATCAGCGAAGTTCACTTAAAATTGAAGTTTTGAAGATTTTTGTAGAAAAAAAATCGTACAAAAGCCGTGAAAAATAGCATTTTTAATAAAAGAATTTATGTGGTGCACAAAGAGAACGAAGAACAAACTATAACTTGGAATAAGAGACGATAAAGAGAAGAGTAATAAGAGAAAAATAAGCTAAAAGCCTAAGAGAAGAGACGTTGAGAAAAAAAAGAAAAAGAAAAACCAAGGTTTATGTTTGCAAGACCATTAGGGTTTGACAATAAATTTATTTTTGTTTCTTTCTTTTCTCTAACAGTTTTAAGGTAACAAATGCGATGTGCATAAAACATTGCTATTGTTAAAATACATGTTCAAAACCATTATATGTATACTTTTATATATAAAATATATTTATTATGTTTGTTTTTGGTATTTTTAATAGAAATTGTCCATATTTTAGTATTTACATAGTATTTTTTTGAATTTTTCTAACTTGGTAAATTTTTACAAAAATTCTTTCGAATTTCTCGAACTCTTTGAATTAATTTTAATTTTCAAAGGTCGAAGTTTGGGATAAAGTCGAATTTTCATTCTTTGCCTAGGAGTCCATGCATTCTCATACTTCATAAGAGATAGGATAATAAGAGGTGCCTTTAGACTATGCTATAGTTGTAGCTACAATCCTTAAAAGTACAAGGCACATAAATTAAATGCAATCACAGCATCTTTTTTTTTTTTTTGGTTCTTAATAAGAAATCATGCGTTTAACATTCAAAATATATTTGACATTGAATATATAGCAGTGGAGAAAAACTGAGAGTTATGGGATTACTGTTGCCAACTTTTAGAAGTTTCACGGTTGGACAAGGTTTAAAATATTTAAAATCAAATAATGAGAATGCACCCATCCCCTATTACCATGATGCATTAACCTCCCTACCTTCCAATCTCCCATTAATGAAGTTCCAACTTCCAACTCTTGGAAAGGCTCTTGGTTCTACTTTCACTAGTACAGTTAATATAATAACTGACCTAAATACTAGCCATCAAAAGTAGAGTGCCTTATTAATGTAAATTTTTTAGAGAAGAAACAAGAGCCTTTCATCAATTGCAGTGAATAGAAGCCTCAAGAAGACAAGTAGTTCTCAGGCCCTTGAAGCTAACCACAACAAAGTAGCATGGATTCAGTAGGATTAAATTGTTACATTAGTATGTTCATGTACTAAACCCTGCAAGAATGAAACTTTTTCTGTCAAAAGAACTACAAGATGTAAGAAATGACTGGAGGAAGGCGAAACGAGGGACGACGAGGAAGCAACCGGGAGGAATGGCAAAAGAACCCACGAGATGACTGGAGGGAGGATCGAACCAAGAAATGGAGCATGGGAGAGAGTGGCTCACATCAAAATCATAAAGAGTTACGGGCTGCGGAATACTATCGGAAAGCATACCGAGATATTATGAGGAAACTTACATTTCGGAATGAAGGAAGAAAAAGGGAAGAGAAGCAATGGAACAGTGACGCTAGTTGGCATGCAAAGACAGATGAGCATACGTGGAGGAACATTTTGGTCAAACCAAATGAGGAAATAGATAAAGAGGAGGGGTGGACAGTGGTGGAACGAAGGAGAAACCGAGACAGAAAAGACAAAACACAAAGGAGATTGGAACCGACGATTACCAGTTTCCATAAAAGGAAATTGGTTTCCAACCAGTCAAAGGGAGTTAATGCCCATAAAGGAAAATTGGTGAAAACGTCGAATGGGGAATGGAGCTACTTTTCGTTTGCCACGTCTTTCAAGTACTTTTCGTTTTGCTCAACTAAAGACTCGAAGGAGATTATACTCCAGGAAGTAACAAAACAGAAGTACTTCTATCTGGTATTATCCAGAGACGCAGTGTTGTGGATTAAACGAAGGGTGGAAAAGGTGTTACTAGGCAGAAACGCAGAAGTTGAGATTGGGGTATTCAGGGAGAAAGGACATAGCATCCTCATGGAAGTAATGGTGAAAGACAGGGGACGTTTCATCAAGATCACCAAATTGACGCAAGGTCGGTCAGAGAGTATCATCATTCCAGAAGAACAGAACACGGAGACTTGGCAAAACCTGTGGAAGGCACTGGAGGCGGTGGTACGAGAGGAGGACACGAGAATGAGGAAGGAGAAGATAGAGATGGAACAAAGAGAGGCCCTACAGAATATGAAGAACACTATGAGGGATGAAGAGAGTAGAAATAAGGAAAGGAGTGGACAAGACAAGATGGAGCAACGAAGGAAGCGGGGAAGTACAGAGAAAAACCTGCAAAGCCAAAGAGTGGGAAACCAGGACAGATACTCGAGAGGCGGCAAAGACTTCCTGATCATCAGGACATCGGATGAAACTGGATGGAATGTGATTGAAAAATCGGTGCGAAGAATCCTGAAAAGGGAGGTATTCATTCGAAAGTTGGATGTCGCGAGGGGGCTAATCCACTGTCAAGACGAAGCGGAAGTCAAGATTGTTCGGAGGGGAAAATATCAAACCACTCTGGGTGGTTTTTTCTTTGAGGAATGGTGCACAGATATGGCAGCGAACGGAGGCCAAGTAGCATGCAAGAATAGTTGGATGGGCATTGAGGATATCAAACCAGAGAAATGGAGTGTTCATACTTTCGACAAAATCGGCGAGCAGTGTGGTGGTCTTTTGGAGATAGCTACAATCACAAGTTCGGCGGCTTCTATGGAAATGGCGTTCTTGCGTCTGAAAGGGCACGAATCTGGCTTCCTCCCAAAGGAGTTTGAAATTTACAACAGGGATGGAATTCAGGAACTGCGGCTCGTAGAAATCGAACGGAATTGGGGGACGAAGGTGAAGGAGCTCAGACAGAAGATGCCGGATCAATTCACCGGAAAACACCCGAAGAAGTGGTTTGAGATTGGAAAAGGTCTTTCCAGCGACCGGAAACAGTCGGCGATCAACATTTCCAGCAGCGATGAAGATGGTACGGAGATCGAGGAAGGTAACGATAAGACTGACACAGAAGACCAATACATGTTAGGCGACGGGACAGATAGCATGGAAGAGACAGAAGGAGGAATCAATGAGGGGCGGACAACGAGGCAAGTAAATATGCCACGAACTGAAAAAAGGCATAAGGTCAAACGGTCTATTTTCAAAAAAGTAGACTGGGCTGATCAAATGGGAAGAGGCCGGATGGAAAACTGGGCTAGGGAACAGGAAAATGTGGGGGGGGGGGCAAAACCAGAAACCCAAGGAGAGTGTCAAGAAGCATGGAAGAAAGTAGGCCCAAAAACGGATATGGGCTACAAAAAGCATTACGACCCATTATTCATGTTTACCAGAGGAAAAATAAGAAAGGCCCTGCAGCTATGAAACATACTGAAGCCCACTGGGGAAAGATGACACAAGGAAACGAGACGGATCTGGGTACGGAATTAGAATACCCGGATCTAAGTGACTGCGACGACTCGTTCGATGAGGAGGAGCATCCCCAGGTATGCACCTTTGACTCAAACTCTTCTGCATCCTCTCCCTCTTCTTCAAGTGAAACAGAAAGCCATCTACATGAGATGGAATTTAACGAAGAAGATAAGGATGGGCGGCAATCCACTGAGAATGTAGCTATACACCCGCACGGAGGGCCATTTTCAGAAGGGGAGCAGCAGATGATGAATGAACATGTAAGTAGACAAGGCGAAGAAACAGAACAGCAGAAAGAGTACGAGAGGGTTAGTAACTTCCTGCTGTCAATCAAAACGCAATTGATACAGGTTCAATAAGCGCGTAGGATGGTCCAGGGGCTTTTATGTTTACTAATGAGGATCTTAAGTTGGAATATAAGGGGATGCGGGCCCAAGCAGAAGCAAAGACTCATCAGGAAAACAATCTTGGAAGCGCGAGCTGATCTGGTCGCGATCCAAGAAACCAAGAAGAAAGAAGTGGATTTAAGCTTGATCTCTCAGTTATGGAAAAAGAAATTTGTGGGGTGGGAGAGTCTTCCAGCCGAGGGTACAGCGGGTGGAATTTTGATTATGTGGAATGCTCAAAGATTAAAGGCGATTGATAGAGTGGAAGGGATGCATTCATTATCCCTTAAGTTCAGTAGTGAGGGAGAGGAAAACTGGTGGTTCACAACGGTGTATAGTCCCTGTGACAATCAAGGAAAGGAGAATTGCCTAATAGAGCTTGCGGCGTTGTCTGTCAATATCCGTGCGCCATGGTGTATGGGAGGGGACTTCAATATGATTAGAGCCATTGAGGAGAGGAGGAATAATCAGGAGATTAAGGACTCCATGAGAATGTTCGATCTCTGGATCCAGGAAATGGCTTTGTTTGAACCTGATTTGAAAAATTTGGCTTACACTTGGAGCAATGGAAGAACTAACCCAGCCATGTCAAAACTGGACAGATTCTTATGTAATGGGGAGTGGTGCGAAAGGTATCAGCAGCAGCAAGTTTGGGGCCTGCAACGGCTAACTTCTGATCATTGGCCAATTCTGTTGGACACGGAAACAGGGAAGTGGGGGCCAGCCCCTTTTCGTTTCAACAATGAATGGCTAAATCAGCCAAGAATTTTGCAAATGATAAAGGAGGAATGGGAATCTGATAATGGAAATGGATGGATGGGATACAAAATCATGCAGAAACTCAACAATTTGAAAAGGAAGTTGAGGGATTGGGCTAAAGGTCACACCAATGAAGATCGAGCCAAACAAACTGTGTTGAGAGGAAAATTGGAAGAAGTGGACAGAAGATTAGAAAAAGAGGATTCTCAGGATCTTATGAAGGAAAGAAGGAAATTGATTGATGAGATTCAGAGCATTGAATGTAGACAAGAACGACTGTATCGCCAACAGGCAAAAATAAAATGGGCTAAGGAAGGAGAGGTGAATTCTAGATTCTTTCATAGAATTCTGTCAATCAGGAAGGCTCGGGCTACAATCTCAAAACTGGAAGACAATAATGGCAAGTTAGTACAAACAGAACAAGAAGTTTACAATGTAATTCTGAATTATTTTTCTGAGCTAGTGAAGGAACCTAGCTCTACAAAATGGACTGTGGAAGGGTAGGAATGGCAACAGATCCAGAATGGGGATAGTATATGGCTAGAAAGGGAGTTTGAGGAAGAAGAGATTCGTGAGGCAGTTTTTAGCTGTGATGGAGGAAAGGCTCCGGGCCCGGATGGGTACACGATGGCATTCTTTCAAAGGAATTGGAATGTAGTCAAAACTGATATCATAGCCTGTATGAGGGAGTTTCATTTTGATGCCACTATCAACAGGAAAGTAAATGAAACATACCTATGTCTCATTCCTAAAAAGAGGAACCCAACAAGGATTGGAGATTTTAGACCAATTAGCCTCACTACAAGCTTATATAAAATAATTGCTAAAACTTTGGCAAACAGGTTCCGAACTGTACTTTCTCAAACAATTAGTGAAAATCAGATGGCGTTTGTGGAGTCGAGGCAAATTACAGATGCAATCCTAATTGCTAATGAAGTGGTGGAGGAGCACAGAGTGAACAGTAAAAAAGGATATGTTCTTAAGGTTGATCTAGCTAAGGCTTATGATTCTATTCGATGGTCTTTCTTGGATACTGTCCTTCAAAAGAAAGGATTCGGCAGTCAGTGGAGAAAATGGATCCAGGCATGTCTAAAAACAGTCAATTTCTCAGTGTTCATAAATGGAAAGCTACAAGGAAAGTTCAATGGGTATAGGGGTTTGAGACAAGGTGACCCATTGTCTCCTTTCCTGTTCACAATTGTAGCAGATTTTTTAACAAGGATAATTCAAAAATCAGTCCAAACTGGCAAGCTTGAAGGTTTAGAAATTGGGAAGGAGAAGGTGAGGCTAACTCATCTTCTATTCGCGGATGATTGCCTAATCTTCATGAAGGATAAAGAAGAGGAGACTAGAACGGTCAAACAGATTCTTGAGACCTTCAGCTTCCTGACAGGAATGAAGATAAATGGGAATAAAAGTCACTTGTTGGGAATGAATGCACAGATTGCTAATCTAGAGAATACAGCGAATTCTTTAGGAGTTAAATCTGGAAGCTGGCTTACAACTTATTTGGGTCTTCCTTTAGGGGGAAACCCAAACAAATCAGTGTTCTGGGAAGCTATGGTTCAGACAGTTCAGAATCGCATAGCTGGGTGGAAGAAAAGTTACCTATCAAGGGGAGGGCGGCTTCTTCTTATCCGAGCAGTTCTAGAGGCCCTTCCGACCTATTTTCTATCTGTTTTCAAAATTCCAAAAGCTGTGGCAAAGATCATAGAAGGAAGGATGCGAGATTTCCTTTGGAGACACGAAGATTCTACTAAAGGGCAAAATTTGGTTAGTTGGAGACAGGTTAATAAACAGATAAAGGAAGGGGGATTAGGAGTGGGAGACCTAATAAGGCGCAATATGGCTTTAAGGGGTAAATGGATTTGGAGGATGATGGAAAACCTGAATGCTATGTGGGCCCGGATAATCCGAAGCATTCATGGGTCGGTTGATTGTGGGAGGAAAGCAGGGGTATGCCAAAGGGTGAGTCACAGGGCTCCTTGGAAAGATATTCACAGATTATACAAGTACTTCGAACCCCACATTATGTGAAAAATTGGAAAAGGAGATGCGGTAAAATTCTGGAAGGACAAATGGTGTGGGCATAATAAGTTAAAGGACAACTTTCCAAATATGTATAGATTATCACAGAATAAAGAAGGTGCAATACGTGAATTCTGCATCAGTAACAGGATGAATGGAAGGATCCAATGGGGATGGAATCTCCACATATCCAGCAACATAGGAGAGGAGCATGTGGAAGAGCTGGGAGGGCTGCTGGAGACTCGACAGAATTTTCACCTCAGCAACTTGGAAGAGGAGGATAGGCCAATATGGAGTAAAGACCCCAAGAAGGAATTTTCAGTGCGATCCCTGTTGGAGGGTATGGCAAACCAAAATGGTCAAGAAAGAAACTATAACAGCACTACAACATAATTTATATGGAACATGAAAATCCCCCTGAAAGTGCGGTTTCTCATGTGGATTATCAGCCTTAATAAGTTGCAGACAGCAGAAAATATCCAAAAAAGATGGCCAAATCATACCCTTAACCCTTCTATTTGTCTGATGTGCAGGAGGAGCGAGGAATCAACTATACACATCTTAACTGAATGCGATCTGGCGAAGTATCTGTGGAGGGAATGGAGCAAAGTTAACAGCAGTTTTGTTTCAACAACAAGAGATAATCTGTTTCAGTTTCCAGAAAACAATATTAAGTCAGTCTTAAAACCCTACAGGAAGGCTATTCTAGCGGCAGTTTGGTATGCGCTTTGGGAAGAAAGGAATCAAAGAATATTTTCTAACAAGACTAAATCAGAAAGGATGGTGTGGGAGCGGTCGAACAAGCTTTTTGCTACTTGGATTCATTGTACAAAATTAGGTCTAGGATACTCATATGGTGAATGGGTAGGAAATGGTCGGAATATTTTACAGACTTTTGAAACTTGTACTGGTTTGTAATCCCGGATATCTCATCCGGTTCTTGTAATTTTTATTATTATTAATATAAGTTTCTATTTCAAAAAAAAAGAACTACAAGATGTGACACTTATGCATCATTATACGATAAACTTATCACATAAGTAATTTGTGTCCACTTACAGAGACCATGAGATAGAAAACTTACAAAAATTTCATGCTAAAGTGCTAAGATTATTGGATGACTTGATATAAATATGTAAGTACATAGATTAGACGGCACATGTTGTGTAATCATTATTTTGATAAATTGATATCACATTATTAAGCTGGTGACCACCTACAGATACCAACAAGGTAGAAAATTACACCAAATTCGTGCAACATTGCTATTACCATATGATGAACTGATACCATAAAAGTATGCTGATGTAAACTTAGAGATGCCAATAAAATAGAAAGTACATAAATTTGACATATTTTCATTTTCTCTCTGTAGGGACGAATATGGCTGGTCCTTCATGATGGTTAACCTTATTGCCCAAGTTCATTAAGTCTATCTCTGTTGTAGAGCATGCCGAACGTGGCTTAAGGTTATCACTTTGAATGACTCTATTAAGTTTTTTGGATGTTGACAATGTCGTATGAATAAACCATACAACCAGAAGATCAGCATATTTCTAGAGTATTGATCATTTCCAATGCCCATGTCAAAAGGAGTTAATGATCCAATTCTTCTTTTAAATTTAAAGAGTGTAGCAGCAAGGGAGTAACCATTACAACAAAATAAGATGAGTATATTAAAGAAACATTGACTAATTGACCCCAATTTTATGATGTTAAGATTAAAAAACACATAATAAAGTTACCTCTAAACAAGAAGATGATAAAATGAAAATTCAACATATTCTCTAAATTGTAGTCAGATTTTATCAATTTTCCATGACTGAGTTATAGATTGATGAAATGTGATCAAATTATTACAAAAAAGCAATCGAAGTTAGGCAAAATATTCAAATAATTTCTAAATCTCAAAAAAAACATTCACTTCTTTTTACATTTCCAATGCGAAGTAAAAAAATAAAATAAAAACTTAAAAAAAAAATATGCTAACTTCAAATTTTGTTGGAACTTAGAAGATAATCCCAAAAGATAAATGAGATTGAAATATAATTTCATACATAAAGAAATAAAAAGTTAAGAGTCACAAAGGAAGAAGCACAAAGTTTAAAAGAAAACTGAACATATACTTGATAAATTATGCATAATAAATATGTTTTCCTATATATGTTAAACATAAGAGTCATTGAATAACTTGTATTCGTGCAATATTCATCACGTATTCATGCAATATTCATCACCTTTATATTCAATAACTCAATGAGTTTAAATTTGTGTTTGTTTTAGCTCATTGTAACAAAATATAGATCTTTGTAACATTCAAATACAACATTTTCAACTTATGTGCAATGTTGGATTATCTTAAAAAAAAACACTTTATTTCAAATTGGGTTTTCCATAAGTCAAAATTTAACAAGTTGATTTTTCAATCCTACATGTAATAAAGTAAATTGATGTCAAAAAAAAAAAAAAAAAAGAAATTCAGGTGATATGGAGAATACTCGTCAACTCAATTTGCTTTAATACAATACAAATGTCTAGTGTCTGCCAACACATCATAAAGATATTGTTCACAGGGTGCACATTTCATCTTAAAAAAAATAAGTCAGATTGAATACTATTTTACAACAATTAGCATAGATATATATAAAGGCATATCAATTAGAATACTGCATGGACCTAATGAATAGAATTTTAACTGATTCCAACATTATCCATCTTTTCAAGCTAGTTCTTGAACATGACCTAATGAATACCTGATGAAATGTACTAAAACTTCAGGTGCACAAACAGAAATGGCATCATAAAAAGCAGTCACATATATAGTAATAGAAGAGACAAAATTCAAAAAAATAAAACAAAATAAAATATTACCTTCTTAGGTCCTCTGGCAAGCGTCGGTGACTCATCCATTGCTCAACGTCTCGCCGCCGAAGTTGCATCTCTAATCTCCTAGAGAAATAAATTTAGGCAACCAATAGAAAATTGTGATCAGCTTTGAAGAGAAGTCAGATATGAAATCAAACAAAATGAAGCTCATCATGCATTATGTTCAATAAATGATTAATTGTTATTGAAGGAAACTTTGTTGTTCTTTAAAAAAAAAAAAAAGAAGAAAAAGAAAGAAATGAACTTCTTGTTGTTGAAATGGGTGTTTATTGGCTTTGTGAAGGGATACATGGAAATCAACAGAAATTAGAAAATGATATTTTCAATAAACAACGGTAATGGCCTTTTTATTGATGGCACAGGCACTTCAATGACCTTTTTTCCATTTATAGGTAATGTAGACAAAAAAAAAGTGATAGTATAATTGATCAATTCTGCTCAATTTCAAGTAAATATTAAACATGGGATAATGAGCTCCATTGTGAGATATGAAAGAACCAACATAGGTGAATCTACATTAATATAATATTCATTGGTAACAATAATTGGAAAATAGGAGATGATAGTGTGATCAAGCACACAGAAATAATAACAACCACCTCTTTATAATAGGAATTTTAGTTACTTACAAAGATAGTGATTTCCATGATAGTTTTTAGTTTTCACATTGTAGCAGAATGCCACTTTGCAAACCTTGTGACCTTGGGACAAGGGCATGATCCAGTGTGTAAGGATGAGGAGCTGCACACCTGCATATGCCTTCGGAGCCATTCTTATGGGTCCAATACCACAGTGAAAACATATCAATAGTTACCGGGTCTTGGTTTGAAGTGTCATTGAGCTAACTTTTTTTTTTCCAAGTGGGGTTTTTAATTGAAATTTCTGACACTTGGAATTTAAACTTTAATTCCATTGAGCTAATCACTTTCCCTATACAGTAAATTACTTAATCCCTAGCCATATTACTTGAAGCAAAAGAAAAAAACAAAAAGGACATCTTGTTTAAAAACCCCAATTATTATAAGCCTTACCTCAGAATTCACATCTTTGAAGGCATTTTCTTATGGGGAAGAATGTGCTTTCACTTTTATATAGATTAAAACTGTGTCAAGCCAACACTAAAAGGGACTTAAGGACTATGTCAAAGCTCGTATCTTTCACCAAAAAAAAATTTCCAGCCATCTTCAAGAGGTGAGAAAGAGCACAAGTTCGTCATTCCAACACCAAAGTCCTTAACCAGGGTGTGTAACTTGTATATCTCATAAAGCAATTTCAGAAGGCAATCTTATTTATAGAGTTGCAGCATTAAAACATGTAGAATGACCATAATATGAATTAATAGTAATAATATGAGAAATCTTTGAGGATTTAAATCTGAAGGGATTTAAGGGTAGTTCCAAATAGAGATTGTTGGACGGAAATGGGTTAAAGCATGGAAATCATAAAAATGGAACATTATATTCATTGAAGAATTCTCCAAAACAAGATTGTTCCGAATAGAGATTGATGAAGAGATGGGGAGATGGTTAGTACAGGCCCTAGGTGAGGCAGGCAAAATGGCAAGAGACAGTAGTTTTAAGAGAATATGCAGAGGGAAGGGATTTGTTAAGCTAGCAGAAACACTTACAACTGAATGGGAAAGTTTCCTAAGGCTAAGGAAGATCAAAAATGGCAAGCACAAGATGATTTTTGTATCAAAGGTAGAAACCAGAAGTGGGTAGGATTAAAAACTGAGTTGAATGGATGCTCTTATCCCTCTGGCAGATGGCAAAGTAAAAAAACAAAGCTACAGGGTTAGGTCACAGAGAAGATCATGAAGAAGGATGGAAAATGGAACAAAAAATGAAACAAAGAGGAAAAAACACAAATTTAAAGAGATTCACTCCCAAGAAAAGAGTTGCAATGCAGAAAGAGGAAAAAAGGCCTTGGCTAATGATTATGAGGTTCATAGACAAGGTAAGCTTCAAAGAAGAAAATTTTCAACAAATTCAGGAGGATTGTAGGGTAGCACCCATCTGTGGGGATAGAGCATTATATAAATGCTCAACGGAGAACGAGTGGAATCTCTTAAGAAGAGGGAAGATACAATCTCAACTGAATTATGACATTTGAGTTTGGGAGAAAGGGATACAATAGCGCAACATGGTCTTCTGCTGCCGAAATGATTGGATAGGAATTGAAGGAGTCATGATTGAAGCGTGGGAGAAGGCATTGTTCGATGAAATCACGACAAGATGTGGCAGATTGATAGAATTGAACATGCAATCAGTCAAAAGAGATGCTTTTGATATGGTGTATATGGAAGTGACTGGGTGGAGTTCGGGATTTCTGCTAGAAATAATGGAGATGCAATATGGAGGTGAGGTCTTCTGCACACGTCTCTTAAGCATTAACCTGGTGGAGGGAGGAACAGCAAACGACAAAATAATAATGAAGGATTGTCAAACATAGGAAGTGTCAGAAAAGAAGAAGGTGGCAGATACAATAGTGGTAGGGAAGTACGGAAGAGCGCAAGGATGGCAAAGGAGGCAGAAAAATCGCAGATATCAAGAGCGAAAGATGGAAGAAAGCTAAATAAGGAAGGGTATCACACCCAAGGAGAAGAACTGATGCACCAAAGATTCATAGAAGATAGGAAAGGAACACAGATCAGAGGAGGCGATAGGAGGTTCAAAACGGAAGGGACAAGTGTATCGAGATGTAGAGAAGAAGACGTAAATAAGATGGGAAAAGAGGGACGGAAAGAACATTCAGGCGATAAAGGAGTCAGTATTAAAAACAAAGGAAAGGAGGCCCAAGCATGCATGGAGGCCCACAATGAGAAACAGATGAACCAAGGACAAGATGAGACTTGTGGGCCAAACAAGTCAAGCGGTGGGCCCCACATGGAAGGGCCCAGAATATTACAAAATTGCGGGATCCAAATAAGGCAATCAACATGAGTAGCGTCGAAGTAGTGATTTAGCCAAGGAAAAATGATTCAAGTGTACTGACAAAGAATCTAGCAACAGGTTTCATTCCAAAGATAGATGCACGACAAACATGCAAGGAAGAGGTCTGAGGGCGCAACCAAAGGAAATAGACAAAAGATAACAGTATTGATTGGCAAAGAAGGGGAAGATGATGGTGGAGATGATGAGGAAGATGAAATATTGGAATCCTGTCAGGCTAAATCGTCCAGTCACGATAGTGAAGAAGGTTGAGTCTTCTAGTTTTTGATTGTCAGGAACAATCAGAAAGTGAAGAAGAAGGTAGTGAGGTGGAGCTTCACGGGACCTAGATGGAAGCCTTTATGCAAGGGAAAGAAGACGTACTTTCAAAAGAACTTCGAAGCTTTACTTCTCCACCTCAATGTCCCAATTTATCCCAATCGCTAGTGCCCAATTCCATACATTCCATACACAGAAGCAGTTTGAAAAGGTTACAATAGGAAAAAGAAGACAATCGCAATTGAAGCATGGGGAATCGTAGCAAGCCAAATGAACCTATAAGAAAAGACGAGGTGGAGGAAATATTGAAGAAGATTAATGTTAGGTTGATACAATTAGAAAGAGAACAGGAGTAGAGAGAATTGGGCACTAGCGATTGGGGATGCAGGTCCAAAGAGAATATCTGGGGAGTGAGGTCCAAAGAGAAGCGAGGAATGATTAAAAGATTTATAGGGAAGCGAGGAATGATTGGGCACTTGTCATGGAAGCGAGGAATGATTGGGGAGCGAGGTCCAAAGAGAGGGAGGAATGATTGGGTACTTGTCATGGAATATCTGGGGATGCGGGTCCAAAGAGAAGCGAGGAATGATTAAAAGATTTATAGGGAAAAAAGTTTAGATATAATCATCCTCCAAGAAGTGAAGAAGAGTTCGATGGGAAGGGATCTAATAGGAGCATTGTGGCACTCAAGGTTCAAAGATTAGATTTATTTGCTAGCATTCGGTCAGCATGAGGAATTTTAGTGGCTTGGGAATATATCATAGGAGAATTTTCTGTTTCAATTAAAGTGAGGCAAAAGAGAGGGGAGGAATGGTGAATGTTAGGGGTTTATGGGCCATGTGGGAGACAAGGTCATGACTATTTTTGTGACGAAATAAGGGCTTTAAGTAGCTTTTGTAGAGAAAAATGGTGTATTGGGGGAGATTTTAACGTGGTTAGAAATGTTTCAGGAAAAAACAATGGGAGAACCACAAAAACTATGAGAGATTCTAATCGGCTGATAAGCAAGCTGTGACTACATCATCCTCCTTTGTTAAATGCCAATTGCCAAGTTCACATGGTCGAATTTTAGAAGGAACCATGTTTGCTGCAAACTAGATAGGCTTTTGTTTGGCCTAGGATGGGCCAATATGTACCCATATTGCAGACATGAGGTAGGGGACAGATTCATTTTAGATCATTGGCAAAAAAACCAGTGTGGGGTTCTCATCCAAAAAGATTCGACGGGAGATTGGTTTTTCACCCAAAATTCAAGGAAAAGATCAATGGCTGGTGGAATTCATATGCTATGGAGGGGTAGGAGGGATTTCAATTCATGCAAAAGTTGGCAGTGAAAGGGGAGTGCTATGAAGAGGAGAAAACATTAATAGGCAATGAGGAGAGAAGAAGAAAGACATTGGAAAACATTATTGGGGAGTTAGATAGATTGGAGGGTGGTAGTCAACGGACCTAGGAGAGACAGAGGGAAAGATGGGAGAAAACAGAGGATCTTTGTAAATTGAGTAAAGAAATGGAACAGAGAATGTGGATTAAGTCTCGTGTTAAATCGGTAAAGAAGGGGGATGCTAAGTCAAAGTTATTTTATCAAATTTTCGGTGGACAAAAAGTGGCAAGTGTTATTTCTAAGTTAGAGGAGAATAATGGAGAAATGATAGAGGAAGAGGATGAAATAATAGAAAATATTGTAGGATATTTCCCAGAGGTTTTTGGAAAGAAACAAGATCAGGTTTAAGGAGTCGACGGACTAAAATGGGACCTAATTGCTGCGGAGGAAAATAGGAGGTTGAAAGAAAACTTTTCAGAGGAGGTCAATGTGGTAGTTTTTGATTGTGATGGTCTTAAGGCTCCAGGATCGGATGGATTCTCCATGATATTTTACCAAAAGAGTTGGGAGATTGTGAAGGATAATCTAATGACAGTTATGGAGGAGTTTCATAAATCAGGAGTGGTGAATAGTACTAATGAGACATATATTTGCTTGATCCCAAAGAAGAATGCGGTACAAAGAGTAAATGATCTTAGGCCTATTAGTCTTACTATGAGCTTATACAAAATCATTGCAAAGGTTTTGGCTAATAGACTTATCGGGGTCATGAGTGATACCATTCCAAAGAATCAAATCACTTTCATCAAGCAGACATATTACAAATGCAGTTCTAGTGGCCAATGAAATAGTGGAAGACTATGAGGTAAGGAAAAAGATAGGAGTGGTAGCAAAACTCGACTTTGAAAAGGCTTATGATATAGTGGATTGGAATTTCCTTGATTTTGTTTTAAAAAAGAAGGGTTTTGAGGTAAAACAGAGGAGTTGGATTCAAGGTTGTATAAGGTCAATCACATATTCCATATTAATAAATGGGAGACCTAGAGACAAATTTGAAGCGGTAAGCAGATTAAGACAATGAGATCCACCGTCTTCGTTTTCATTCACATTAGTGGCGGATGTTTTGGGTAGAACGGTGGATAAGGGAAGGGAGATGGAAAGGATTAGGGGTTTTGTGGTTGGGATGGAGAGGGTCAAAATATCACATTTGTAGTTTGCAGACGATACCTTACTGTTCTTCGATGGAGAAGAAGGAAGCATAGAGAATGCTTTTAAAACTGTGCAAAGCTTTTGCGGGATTTTAGGGATGAGAGTTAATATAGACAAAACGTGCGTTGTCGGGATATCTTCGTCAGAGGAATGGGTGAAAGGAATTGCTGATAGGATCGGTTGTGATCAAGGAAATGACCATTAAAGTATTTGGGGATGCATGTAGGTAGTCAACTAGGGACAGGTATTTTGAGAACCGGTAGTCTCCAAGGTGGCCAAGAGGTTGGCAGGGTGGAAGCAAGCATTATTGTCGAAAGGGGGTAGACTTACTTTGGGGGTAGACTACAATTTTATATGCATTACCTACCTATTATTTGTCAGTGTTCAAAATTCCTAATTGAGGGATTGATGAGGAACTTTCTATGGGAAGGGATAGAAGAAGGGCGAGGGACCCATGTAGAATGGAAACAAGTTTAGCAAAAGCAGGAGGTAGGAGATCTAGGATCGAAAATTTGATAGAAAGAAGTAAAGCTTTGGCTGGAAAATGGTTGTGGGGGTTTCCAAGGGAACAAGATAAGATATGGAGCAGAGTAATTTGAAGCAAGCATGGGATGAAGTCTGATAGAAGAGATGCGGGGGGTTAAAAAAGATTTTACATATAGAGACCCTTGGAAGTTCATCTACTCGTTGCACCAATGGTATGACCCGCTCACTAGATTGCAGCTAGCCGAAGGGGATGCAATTTGTTTTTGGGAGGATGTGTGGTGGGGGAATGAAGCATATGCAGCCCTCTTCCCTAGACTGTACAAGCAATCAACGGGTAAAAATTGTGTTATATCCTATTTTTATAATTAGAATGTCGAGTCGACGTCTACCAAATGCGATTTCCACTTGAGGCAGGAGGCAGTCTTGAGGTGTGAAGAGGAAGAGATAACTCTTCGAGCATTACTAAGGAAATGTGAAGTGCAAGAAAGACAAGATGAAATTCTTTGGTTTAAAGAGTCAGATAGGAGATTCTCCACAAACTCCTTTTGTTTCTAATTTGATAAGTGATCCAATTGTATAACCCTATGGATTATTGAAGGAAATGTGGAAGGCTCCAATTCCATCCAAAGTGAAGTTTTTCGTGTGGGTGGTGATTAAAAGGAAAATTAACATAGGGAAAATGATTCAAAAACATTTCCTGAATCATTACATTTCTCCATCATGCTGTTTTTTGTGCAAGCAAAGTAGAGAGTCAATGGATCATATGTTTTTTTCATGCCCTTATTCAAGTTCAATTTGGGCAAATTGGATGAGGCACTTCCCAATATTCCCAGAGAGGATGGAGGTGGACGTTCAAGTCAAAGTCTGCCCATAATGGAAAGAGATCAGCGCGAAATGGAGAGCTCATTGGATGGTGGCCAGTTTAGCAGTGATGTGGTGCTTATGGAAGGAAAAAAATGCTAGGCTATTTGAGGACAGATTTCTTCCTTCAAGCACGATTTGGGAAGAATCTCAATATCTAGCCTCTTTTTGGATTAGTAATTGTGCATTACCAATGAGATATTCATTGTCAGAGTGGTTAAGAGGGTGAGGAAATGTAATGTAGTGCCCATTGGGCCGGGGGAGAAGGGAAAAAGAGGAGAGAGGTATAATACTTTTTCTAGGCTGTAATTAATTATATATCAATGAAAATTAATGTTTCTTTTTTAAAAAAAAATATTAGATGAAGTTTTATAAAGGGGCTTGTTCACCATACTTTTCAACATATAGGTGGCAAGTCTAGAGCGCTTCAACATCAAACCTAGTGTGAAGTTAAAAATCTCATAGGCCAAAATCTAGAAGTCATTGCTAGGAATCCAGCATCCGGTGTATAGTTTTCAGGGTAAGCAGTATTCACCACGTTCTCTTATGACATGTACCAACTATGGTTAGTAATACTTAGGTGAGTTTGTAATATTAATATCACTAGTGTTGAGTCGTCGTATCATTTTTACATCCGGTCATCTAGTGAATTGTGCTCGGACAGCTCTAGTCCTCTCGAAAGACTAGAATATTGCTCTTGTTACTATTTTGCTAAATTGAATACTATTTTCAAATTTGGAGTCCTATCATCTTACTACTTTCTAGCCATAACACCCTTCTTCTAACAACCAGGATGTTTTTTTTTTTACCTCGCCCATGGTAAATTATAGCAGCTGCCAAAAACAAGATATGAAAAACCTTCCCTATTGTGCTCCTATGACATGTTAGCATTGAATACAGAACCTAGCGAGAATTACCAAAGTGGGCTATGGAAAAGGAAAACTACAAAAGTGTATGACCATGTGAACAAAACAAATAAGCCCATTATGTAACCAAAAAAAAAGACAAATAAGCCCATTGACTCTCCTACCATCCAGTATTTTCTCAATCAGCCAGGCATGAAAAGACTTGACAGATGCAAAAATTTAAGTTTAGATGCCATTCCAAATCTGCCTTACCAGATTGCTGAAGTGGCAGCCGTAAAGCTGTCTTCTAAGTAATAACTGACTGCAAATCTCACACACTGTAGCATCAGGCTTAAGTTTTATAGACAGGCTAATGGCTAGGCCATGGACTTCTCTTAAATTAGAAATAAGCCACACATGCACTCTCACTCTCACTCTCCCTCTCCCTCCCTCCCTCCTTAAACCAACATAAAACTGTTACCAACCACAAAACTATAGACAGCCCAAACATTTTTCCAATTGATCAACCAGTCAACGTGAGACAAATGTTCAAGATAGATGCAGCATACAGCCAAGAACTTGCCACTAAATTAACGCTGTCCCACAGTTTAGGTAACTGCCCAGACTTCTCAATGAAAATCCGGTTGGTTCTCTCTAAATACTCCAAGGAGTCGCAAGAGAAGCCAAAAGAACCGCATCCATCTTGCGGCTAGGAAATGAAGAGGCCGTAAGGGATATTGAAGCAATCCTCAATCAGAGAAGGACCAAAAAGTATTGAAATGGCTCCACAGGAGAAGTACCCTCATCTATCCCAAAGATTGATAACACGCACCTATTTATTCTTAAATGTGTTTCCAAATGTGTCTATTTCTTTGAGTTAGGCCTCGCAATTCATCACAATGGGACTGCAGCAGCCTTCAGTGAGTAAAAATTTTTTTCTCAAAAGAAATTGACATTTTATTGATAAAGAAAAAGGCTAAGACAACAAAGGGGAGATTACTCCCAAGACCAATCCAAACTTGAAACAATTACAGAATATTTTCACATCCCCAGAGCTGTTCTAAAATAGAGTAACCCAAAGAAAGGAAACTATTGCTAATCCAAAAGGAGACAAGCGTAAGGGATTCTTCCCAAATCTGACATGGAGAAAGCCTCGTTCCCTCAAAGATCCTACCATTCCGCTCCTTCCACAAGCACCAAAGCACAGCCAGACAGACTAACATCTAATAATCCCACCTCTTCAAATACATCTCCTCCCAAAATGGGTACACTATGAAGGCAATATCTAGCTCGCTCACCTCTGAAGATATACGGAAATAATTTCTCCACCTATCCCAAACATAACTGGAGAACGGACACCTAAGGAACAAATGATCCATTGATTCTCCATCCATCTTGCAAAGAAAACAGCACAACGAAGAAAGATAGTACGTAGGGTGGCGCTTTTGAACCATATCCCCCTTATTAACCTTTACGTGGGCTACCTCCCACGCCAGAACCTTGACTTTAGAGGGTACTAGAGCTTTCCAAATTGCTTTGCACAGAATCTCTGGAATAGCCCTACTAGTGTCAAACAATACCGAGAAGAAGGATTTAGAAGAGAATTCCCCAAAAGGCTCCCTAAACCACACTACACGATCCTTTCTATCCTGCAACACACAGTCCCTCAATAACATTAGGAGGGCATTCTCCTCGTCTTCACACCGCCTTCTTCTGGAAGGCCTAAGATGAAGATCCCACTAAAAAGAACCTGACCCTTCAATCTGGTTTCTAAAGAAAGAGACTAGCCGATGGTGGTCTTTAGACTTCCTGTAAAGCCTAGGGAACAATTAGGCAAAAGAATCGGTCCCCCCACCAAACATCATCCCAAAATCGAACATCTTCACCTTTTCATAATTGCAGTCGAATACTTGACGAATAATTATGATATAAAGAATATATGAACTTTCACGGACTTTTGAAGGTTGCACTTCTCTTGATGCATGTATCCTTTCCACCGATAACCTTATCATGAATGCTTTTAATCACTCGAGTCCACAACCGATCTTGCTCTCTAGGAAATCTCCACATTTCCCAACTAGGGCCTTATTCTTATTCACAATGTTGCCAATACCTAGACCCCCACACTCCTACCTTAACCTTTCTCCACTCCACTGTATGTGATCCGTGACCGTCTTCTCCACCTTTCCACAAGAAGTTCCTCATCAATCTCTCTATCTTGAAAGCTTCGCCTTTAGGGATTTTGAAAATTGACAAGAAGTAAGTCGATAAGGCATCCAACACCGCTTTGATCAAAGTGAGACGACCACCTTTAGAGAGATGATTTCTTCCAATCGTCGAGTCTCTTAGCCACTTTAGAGATAACCGACTCCCAAAATACATGGGATCTTGGGTTACCTCCAAGGGGCAAACCTAGATACTTCAAGGGCCATTTTCCCATAGCACAACCAAACCTAACTGCTATCTGTTGCCTTCTCTCCTCCTCCATAGCGATACCGACTAAGCAAGTCTTAGACAGATTGAGGCGCATTCCTAAAACCCAGCAGAAGCATTGAACCATTCTTAGGGCGTTCTCCACATTATCAACCGCTCAATCCAAAAAAAGAAGAGTATCATTTGTGAACTGTAAGTGCATAACATCTATGAGTAAAAATTGATTATGCATTGGCTGGGTTTCACAGATTTCAGCAGTCAGCAAGTCCACAAACTTTGTACTAACATGTTTAGCAATAATGTAACTTCTAACCAGCTACAAGTTCAAAGAAAAAATATATATAGGGAAGTTTCTAATGATGGCAGCCAAATGGAAAAACAAAATCAATAACTAGGATTTATGTTTTAATCATGCAATATTTCTACTTTCATGCAGCAAAATGCCAACAAGAACACACTGTGTGGTCTAACCCACTGATATTTCACACCATATTCATTTTTATAACCTTTTTGCAACAATTATCTTTTACAGAGGAAGAATTCAAAATCATGAATATAAGTCCTCATGATAACACCATTAGTTATTAATGGATTCGAAACAAGTTTAACATAAGGAAATAGTGGTAAAGGAATTATCTACCTTCTTCCAAGAGATTGGAGAAAGTTCTGCATATTCCCAATAAGTAAAGCAAAGAGAAAGAGGCCAAGACCAACAATGCCCATGGTGAAGAGCACTTCCCACACGAAGTCACTAGGAACTTGATTACCAGCCAGAGTGCTTATTTGCTATATAAGAAATAAATAAATAGATAAAAGTTAAGCACATTCAACCAAACATGTAATTTAGCAAAAGGAGATCAGATAAGAGTACTGCAAAGCATTCAAAAGAAATTAAAATTGAAATAAGAACATTAGGATCATAAAAGGTTGTTCACATGACAACCCTCTATTCATTTGCGGGATATGTTTGACCAATAAATGAGATTTAGTCAATTTTGATTCCTAGTGTTTTGGTGTTGTTGGATGAAGCAGCATAAATGACTGATGACAACTCAGAATTTCAGCAGATTAACAGTTTCAGATTTAGGCTCATGTTTGATTTTATCCCTTTAAGACAATGGTGTTCACTTAGGTGCTCATGGTATATTACACTTGTTTCTCAAGATACAAAAATCTCCTTTTGATAGCAGCACTTCAAATCACAAGAATAGCCAAATCTAAATTGGCTGTACTCGCTTATACAAAAAAGTGTTCAAAAACTGAAGAGAAAGGAAGAAAGAAAGAGAGAGAGAGAGAGAGAGAGAGAGAGAGAGAGAGAGAGAGAGAGACAGAAGAAAATTAGATTTTCTGAAATTTTTTGGGTAAAAAAATGAGACTAGGGGCCCTGTATTATAGGCCAATTGTGGCAGTCTAAAGCACCTTTTTGCTGCACTGCTGCATTGAATCTGATAGCTTCTGAATGCAATTTGACATGCTAATTAACATACCTCATCAGACACTATTTTTTGTTTTGTTTTTTTTTTGAAACAGAAACTATTATATTAATAATAAAAATATACAGAGCTATGTAGCCTGATGAGATATCAAGACAACACAAAAAGCTTACAGACTAGATGTTTTCTCCTTGACATAATCAATCCCCAAAATGATATCATTTCCCCAATTTGGTACATGAAACCCAAGTTGCAAACAATATATTAAATCTTTCCCACACTGCACCCTCCGATCTAGTTCTATCCAAAAAGAGTCTCTTATTCCTTTCTTCCCACACGGTGTACCAAACTGTCATGACCATAATCTTCCAATACTATTGCATCCTTCTATGTATTACATTTGCCAAAAAACTAAAAAAATTTTGCTCCACAGGAGGTTCAAAAACTGAATATTTGTATATCAATCTACTACATAACTGTTGTATCATCTTGCAGTTCCCAAAAATGTGTAGAGTGGTATCCGAGTTATCCCTACACAGCAAACATATTGAGGGGTTACAAACATGATTAGCAAACCGTTTTTGGATATTTTCAGCTGTATTTCGCTTGTTAAGCTAATTAACCAAGCTAAAATTCTCATTTTCATAGGCAGTTTTGTCCTCCATATGAAATCCACTGGTACTATTGGCTGGTTTGAGTTGTTGACATCGAGATGTGTCATGAATGATCGAACTGAAAACTCTTTATTTCCTTCTTCCTTCCACACCAGCCTATCCTCTTCATTGGTATCCTCTTGTTGGAAGCTATGCAGTAAATTCATCATCTCACTGATTTCTTCTATGTACCCATTCCCAATGTTCCTACTTATGTGAAGGTCTCATCCCCAAATGACCCTATTATCAACTGTGCTCCCTATTCTAAAATCAGAGATCGGCCCCTCCTTCATGTCTATTAATCTATAAGCATTAGGAAATTTCTTTTTGAGTTCTTATGTTCCACACCAAGTATCACCCCAAAAATCTACTGTATCCCCTTTTCCTACTTTCCATATAATGTTTCCTTTGAATTTACCATAGATGTTGTAAATATCCTTCCAAGGGGATCTATGACTACTCCTCCTGTTTAAACCAACCTCTTTTCTAAACATTTTGGAACCATGAATATTCTTGATCACTTTAGCCCACATAGCATTCGGCTTTTCATACATCCTCCATAGCCATTTTCCCCTCAAAGCAATGTTCCTTTTGATCATTCCTCCCACTCCTAGACCCCCTTGTTGAATCTCTTTGCAAACCTGTTCCCATCTCACTAAGTGTTGACTTTTGTCCTCATCCTCCTCCTTCCACAGGAATGCATCATATGTTTCTCAACGATCCTTGACACTTTCTTGGGCATCTTGAAAACTAACATAAAATAGGTGGGAAGAGCTCCTAAAATTGTCCTCAACAGAAGAAGTTGCCCTCCTCTTGAAAGGAAACTCTTTTTCCAGACTGCTGCCCGTCTCTTTATTTTCTAAATCATATGATCCCAAAATTCTAATCTGTTGGGTTCCCTCCTAGAGGCAGCCCCAAATATTGTATTGGCCATCTTCCTATAGAAACATTCAGCCTTTGAGCCATTCTTGTCACTGCTTCCTACTCTATGTTTATACCCAACAGCTGACTTTTACTTCCATTTATTTTCATTCCAGTCAAGAAACTAAAGACCCTTAGAGCTTCCTTAACTACCTTAACCTCCTTCTTCCTGTTTTTCATGAAGATAATGCAATCATTGGCAAATAATAGATGTGTTATATGAATTCTTTCCTTTTTCACCGTCATTCCTTCCAACTTTCTTATTTCCACCGCCTTTTGTAAAATTTTGGTTAAGGTATCTGTCGTGATTGTGTAAAGGAAAGGTGATAGAGGATCTCCTCGTCATAGCCCTCTATATCCATTGAATTTCCCTCTAGGCTTTCCATATATAAACATTGAGTAATTGACTGTCTTCAAGCAACCTTGTATCCATTTTCTCCATTGTTCTCCAAAACCTTTTTTACTTTAGAACAAAATCAAGGAAGCTCCATCTAACTGAATCATAAGCTTTTGCAAAATCCACTTTTAACATCAGTCCCTCATTGCCATTTATCCTATAATCCTCCATTGTTTCATTTGCAATCAGAATTGCATTTGTGATTTGTCTATTTTTAACAAATGCCATTTGATTTTCACTCAGTTTTGGGAAGGATCATCTTGAGACGGTTGGCAAGAGTTTTCGTAATAATTTTGAATAAGCTTGTGGTAAGACTGATCGACCTATAGTCTTCAATTCTCATAGCATTGTGTTTCTTTGGAATTAGACAAATGCATGTCTCATTAACTTTCCTGTTTACTATAGCATCCTTGTGGAATTCTTGTAAGCAAATCACTGCATCTTGCTTCGCAGTTTTCCAATTCTTTTGGAAGAAAGCCATTGTGAATCCATTTGGGCTTGGGCCTTTTCCCCTTCACAGCTGAAGACTGCTTCTCAAATTTTCGCTTCCTCAAACTCTCTTTCCAACCATCTTTTATCTTCTTCTGTAATTGCCTGCCATTGCAACCCTTCTACCCCCCACCTCATATCAGATTTTTCCTTGAAGATGTCTTCAAAGTATTCTATGATTATAATCTGAATTTCATCCCCTTTCTCCACCAGATTCCCAGCACTATCCTCCAACTTACTTATCATTGCCCTAGAGTTCCTAAGAGAAAGGATTCTATGGAAGTATTTGGTGTCAACATCTCCCTCTTTGGCCCATTTCAACTTGGCTCTCCGATTGCTTCTCCTTTCCAATCTACATTCCACTCTATGAATCTCTTCAATCAGTTTCTTTCTATCCTTGAAAATAGCATCACTGTCCTCTTTTTCCAAATTCTTGTCCATCATCCTAAGCGCTTCCATAAGCTCTATCTTCCTAGCATTAGCCTCAGCATCCTGTCCTTTATCCCATGATCGAAGTATTCCTTTTAGGTTCTGCAGCTTCAGCATTATTCTGTAACCTGCCTATCCTCTGCTTCTGTCTGAATTCCAGTCATGCTGCACCATTTCTTTAAAATTTGGAATCTAAAAGGAGCAGGTCCCCATTTTACCTCCTCTGTGTCCAGAATTATGGGCCAATGATCAGATGTGATTCGTTGTAATCCTCGGATTCTTTGTTGTTTGAATTTGTTTCCCCATTCTGTATAGTATGAAAAGCGATCTAACTTGGACATTGCTGGAATTGTCCTTTCATTGCTCCATGTGTACTTCATATTCTTCAATTCTGGTTCCTGTAGCTTCATGTCATGAATCCAATCATCAAATTGATTCATACTCAATATATTTCGAGTGCATCTCCTCTTTTCCCCTGCTTGTCTTACCATGTTAAAACCTCCCCCAATACACCAGAGCCCTTGGATCATCGCTAAAATTGCTGACAGTTCAATCAAATATTCTTCCCTGCCCTCTTTATCACAAGGACCGTAGACCGCCGTGAACCACCACATCGGGTCATCTTCTCCTTTTATTTTGATTGTCATAGAATGAGAACCTTCCCATTTATCATGCACGGTGATATTCCTTATATCCCACATAATCAGGATACCCCCTGCTGACCCATTAGCTGGAAGAGCAACCCACTCCACAAACCTTCTTTTCCATAAGTCTGCAACGAGGTTTGCAGTCATATTGCTGCTTTTTGTTTCCTGGACAGTGATCAAGTCCGCCTTGGTTGTCGTAATCATCTTCCTTATAAGCCTTCTTTTACTTGAAGAGTCGCATCCACGAACGTTCCAACTTAGGATCTCCATAAGAAAAATAAAAACCCTCATCAAACTGCCACACTTACTGCGCTGCAATCAACTGGGTGTTGATTGAGAACAAAACATCCTGCACTCTTTCAACCTCCTTTGCATGAGATTCTTGATTATCTTTACTATCCTCTCTCCTTTCATCATCTAAGCCTCGCCTTTTGGTAATCCTACAAGCTTGACCGACGTTGTTGTAGCCTGATCCGTCTTATACTTTGTTCTTCTATCCGTGACACGATCATTTCTCGATGCAAAAGTGTTTGTATCACTGTTACAGTGAGAGAGAGTGGGGCATAGTAATGTTTACGCACCTGGTTTCGTTCCTCACCCTCCATTCCTATAGTTTCGCCTGGCACTCAAGCGTCTTCTACTAGAAAGTCTGCTTCATCTTGCTGAGTTTCTACTATCCTCTCTGAATCCATCTGCATTAAGTAGTTGTGATAGTTCGAATCTGTGGTTCCCTCCGATTCATTGTCTTCCGCTTGGATTTCCCACCATGCTTGGGCCCCAAAACGTTTCCTCTCTTGGCCATTTTTTTTTTATAAACCTTTAAATTGGGTATGTCCAAAAGTTTCCTTTTTTTTGTGGTTCACAATCTTCCCGGACCCCCTCCTAACAAGATCCGCTTCATTTTCAGTTTCTATGGGCCCGCTCCAACGTTTGACTTTTTTGGCCTATTTTCTTTCGGCCCATTTTGTATTTTTTAAGCCAGAAACTCGAGCTCATTCATCATTATCTATGGGCTAGTACGCAGGCCCAGTCCACTTCATGTGGCCCACGCGATCACCCTCTCGATCCTTCCAGCCAGCGTGTCATTTTTCGCCCCTGTCAGTAACATTTGAACATCCTCCACTTTTTTCCTGCCACCGTCGATTGACATCTTGTCCCTTTCTGAGTCTCCTCTGTCCTCGTCTATAACCCGCACGCCATTGTCATCGCTTCTTGGTACCTCGATCTCGGAACTCCAGTCATCTACTGATTCTCCAGTCGCCAAAGTCTGTGATTCCGTCCAAGTGGTTATTGGCGAAATTTTTCAGAATTTGCAGTCGAAGTTCTTTCACCTCTAGTCTCCAATTTCGCTTGATTTCCATCAATTTGAGTTCCTGAATTCCATTATCATCATAAATGTCAAACTCCTTAGGAAGAAATCCCGAATCACGTCCTCGCAACTTCAAAAATGCCATTTCCATGGATGCGTTCGAGCTAGCGATGTTGGCTATGTCCAAAAGGCCACCGCAGACCTCCCCTATTTTTTCAAAAGTCTGCATGTTTCAATCTTGGAACCTTATGCCTTCAACTCCTATCCAAGAATTCCTACAGGCCACCTGCCCTCCTATGATAGCCAAATCTTCGTTCCACTCTTCAAAGTAGAAAATGATACCTCTGGCTACATCCGGTCTTCGTATGGGAATGTCCCATTTTAGAATCTGGCAGACTGATCTTTCCACCATTCGCCATGGCATTTCGTCCGAGGTGCGAATGATAAGAAATTTTTTCACCTCTTCGTTCCATGCTTTTCTTCCTACAGGCACTTGTCTCCTTCTTTCTCCCCTAGGTATTCTCATCAGTCGTTGTTGTCCATCTCGTTCCCTCCTCCATGTTCCTTTATGTTCATATCCTTTCTTCTCTTCAGGTCCTTCGTGTTCTACCTTTTGTTTTCCTTTTTCTCGTTCGACTTCCTTGTTCTATCTTCTGACTTCCTCCTGAATGACAATATCGAGAGTCGACCACAGGTTCCTCCATGCCTCTGTCTTTGTTTCCTCCGAGATTACAATACTGTGTTTTTGTCCCTTCACCATCTTCGTTATTTTGATGTATCTTCCATTCTCATTAGCCAAGACCTCCATGATTATGGTGTATCCTTGTGCACGAAACACTCCTGCACTTTTGCTATTTTCTGTTTTGGTTGTCACCCTCTCTAGTCTTTTCTTAATCTAGAGCATCGTTTCACTGTTCACCACTATTTGATAATGACGAACTCGTGTAACTTCTTGGATGATAATCTCTTTACTATCCCGTGTAGAGCATATCGAAAAGAATTTGAACCGCATGGGAAACGACACGTAACTCCATTCTCCTCTCATAAAACGCCGAACCTGGCATTTACTTCTTTGACCTTTCTTCAACGTAGATATTCTTCTTGTCTCGTCTTTGAAACTGGTTTTCACAGTTTCCAAGTGTTTTTTGTCATTTTGGTAATTATTCCCCATCTTTCTTCTCGTCGCCAAAGCACACCCGTCCAAGTCATCTTTCTTCTCCTATTTCAAGAGAACATCTTTCCATAAACGTTCTCATCGCCCTTCACGGTTCTCATTCCTATGCTGCCATGTGTGGAACTTGGAGCTTTGGGATTCAGCATAACAGTTTTCCCCCAAGCGTTTCCCGTTCGTTCACCGATCCGTTCTATCTCTTTCCTTCCCAAGTGCGTATTTCCTCCCTTCCCATTCCTTGTCTTTCTGCCACCGTCTCCACCCGTTCGTCTTCCACCATAGTCTCCTCATCCTTCATTCCTCATGTCTTTGGCCAGTCCATAACTTCGTCTCTCCGTTCTCTCCATCTCTTTACAAGTGATGAACTTTGGAAATTAAATGCTGATCTGATTCACTAAGTTCCAAAACTATTATATTCCTCGCAAGATTCCAAGAACTATGATCCTTACCTCATCACACACTATTGAATCATCGAATGGAAGTCCACTTGAGCATCGAATCCCCAAAAGAGTACCCTAAACTGAGCTTGGAAGAAGAAACCCATATTCCAAACAGATTTACAAACTTACTTATAATCCTATAAACATTGACACCACACAAACAAAAAAATCAACTATTCTTGATCTCCCAAACTGCAACCCAAATAGCAAAATGGATCAAGAACCAATATGGCTTCAACGACCCAGGCATGAGGGGGGGACAATAGACACCACCACTATTATCAAGAGGTCTAGACACCGCCAGGAAGATGCTACTGCCAGGGTATCCAAACCTTCTTAAAAACTTGGCAGTCCCAAAAAAGGTGGCGAACGTCATCCTTGGCAGCCCTACAGAGACAGCTCCAGGAAGGCGATAAACAACAATTAGGGACCTTCTAAAACTGAACACTAAAATTTAGATGGCCTAACATAATTAACCAAGCAAGAATTTTATTCTTGAAAGGCATTTTTGCTCTCCAGATTGGGCCAAGATTGTCATTTCTTGGCATGATGTTCATGGCTAAGAAAGCGGTACAACATGAGTTAGTAGAAAAGACCCTAAAAGTCTCCTTAGTCCAACGCCAAAAATCATCTAGAGGACACAGTTGCAAATTTTCAAAACTCTAAAGTAGAGCCACAAGGTCTTCTATCTCATCATCGTTAAGGGCTCGTTTAAAACACAAGTTCCATGCAACTAGAATTGCATTATCGCTTTGGCTGCTATCTCGGAGCTGGAAAAGGGTAGTAGAAGGGATCTAGACCAAATAGAAAAGACACGGAAACTCTTCTTTCAGAGGAACTTGCGCACCCCAACCGTCTTCTCAAGCCTTAATGCGCCTCCAATTGCCCACTCTCCATTGCACCTGGCTGAGGAATTGCAGGTATATAAAAAAGTATGAATTTCCAAGGCAACCTACCCGTGACTCTGCCGTTCAACCCTACTAGCATTTCATTTTGGGTAGTCCAGTGTATGCTGGCAATGATCTATCCCCAAAGAAGCCCTTGTGCTGTGGAGAACTACCATAGCCACTTAGTAGCTAGAGCAAGATTCCTAAATTTCTAAAGACCCACTCCCAAGCCCCCATTAATGGTCAACTGACTGATCCAATGCCAACTAACCAACATTTGCACTTTCGCTGAATCTTCCACTTTCCAGAAAAACGTCTGATACTTCTTTCTATTTCGTATTGAACAACAACAGGCATCTCGAAAATAGACATGTAGTAGGTTGGGAGGGCCTCCAGCACAGCCTGAATGAGAAGAAGATGAACACCTCTAGACTAGTAACTGTACCTCCAACCCTCAATTCTCTTCTTGAGTGTTTGCACAATCAAATCCCAGAATGAGAGCTTCTGACGGTTCCCTCCCAGGGGGAGACTAAGGTACTTTATTAGCCAGCTGCTTGCAGGAATGCCCAAGGTCCAGACTGCTTGTTGCATCACCGCATCCGGGAGGTTAATCCTCACAACTTGGCTTTTATGAAAGTTGATCTTCAGATCGGAGATAAAGGAGAAGCTTTCCAACACCTTTAAGCGCGTCTTCCAGCTTCATGGATCATTTTTAAGGAAGAAAAGCGAGTCATCTGCATAGAGAAGATGCGTTAAATGTATTTTCCTAGATCGCACCTCAAAGCCTTGGAACCCATGCACCACTACCCTTTGGATGATATCGTGAAGATTGTTAGCCACCAAAATATAGAGAAATGGGGAAAGCGGATCTCCCTGTCATAGACCTCGAGAGGTAACAATCTTCCCTCTCGCCCTACCATTTATGAAGATTGAATATGAAACTGAGGAAAGGCAGCCAATGATCCATCTGCGCCACCTGTCTCCAAAGCCTTTCTTCTTTAGGACATAAAGGAGATATTTCCATCGAATAGAATGCTAATGTGATTTCACTGCAATTTAATGGCTCCAATTGTCATAGTTTGATCTTGCATTGTTGGGTCATGATTTATCCAATTTGGCATAATCCAATGGCCCCAATCGGCGCATCCATATCATCTCTTATCAAATCGTGTTAGATCAAACCTATAGCTTTTGCCTACACCATTGAGTTCATCGAATCTGGACTTTTGAGATTCATATGCCCTAAGTCACCCTTTCGCCCCTGCACATGTGCGCACAACACAGGTTGCGTACCCATATGCATTGTGCGTACGCATGGTGATGTAAAGTATCACCTCTTAACCTTCCTTAAAAGTTTGTCTGAGAGATAGTACAAATGTGGCATCCTAGCTACCCTTATAAACCAAACTTGAACTTCTCTTTTTTATATGTGGGACTAAACATTTTTGCTTCTAAAAGTTTCCAAATTCACTACTCTACACATACCAAGTACGCTACCTTGCTTACAATTTCCCATTCATCCATTAAGCATTTTAGCTAAATAATTACACAATCTTTAAAGTTCACATATCAAAGATCAAGAATCAGCTTGTTCCCACCGATAAATAATAGTGGGATTCACTTAAATATTTAGCTAAAAAAATGACAAAAAATAACAATAAATACTCAATTTTCCAAGAATCCCCCATGAATGAAAATTGAGCAAATTGCATCTTCTACCGTCTCTAGCAAAAATGGATCTTCAATGCATTTTTTGGAAAAATAAAAAATAAAAATAATGCAAACCTCTTGAGTTAGTATTGGCGGAAATGACCTGCATTAAAATAGATAGCTTCTATCTTTGAATCTTCTTTAGTAAAACACTACCGAATATGCTAGCTAATTAGTGAACACAATGTCTTGAATTATTCAACTGTTAATGGCAAACAAAGCAATGGTGCATGCATAACTCAATTCCGAACAATTTATGTTGACACGATTTAACTCATTATGGCCCAAAACAACTCTCAATTTCATGGGTGCCCTAATGTAATACCCAAAGATTTGTACGAAATGCAATGAACGAAATAAAACAATTCAGACTTTGAAAAATTTTAATATCCAAAAGTGAATAATATATGTACGCAGGAATGTCTTAAATACATGGTGCAAATATTAAATATTAGATGAGTATAATGTATGTTTATAAATATAATATTATATAATATGTGTGTTAATATTATATAATATATGGTTATAATATATTATATAATATACTATGTGCAATGATATGTATATATGTGTAAAAAATTATTACTTAAGATATATATATATATAAGAAAACAAAAAAAATTCATGGAAAACGTGAAATCACCGAATTCACGTTTCGACACGTGCGTCAAGGCAGGCGCGAATTAATAAGAAAAATTATGATCACAAGATTGCGATCCGTGCACGCCGAAAACTGAAATGGGTTAATAGTGACCGCACAATTTAGGCATTATATGGACCAAAATTGCACGAAAAAAAACCCTGTAAACCCTAATTTCAACCTTGTGCGCCGAAATACAAATAAAAGGGAAAGTTTCCAAATAAAAACATCCGAAAAATTATGATGAAGCTTCAGAATCTGAAAGGAGTCCTTCGATCATGGGACAAAGGAAATGAGACAGAGGAAATATCTAGAAGAATCGAATTAATGGAAGCCCTGAGGAAGACTAACAGGAAGCTGGAGAATGAAGATAGAGAGAACATTCTTAATGAAAGGAAAAAGCTGATAGAGGAGATTCATACAGTTGACTGTAAATTGTAAAGGAAGAGCAGACAAAGAGCAAAAATAAAATGGGCCAACGAGGGGGATGTCAACTCCAAGTATTTCCATAGGATTCTATCCCTTAGGAAGGCGAGGGCTATTATTAACGGGATGGAGGATAAGGAAGGCAATCTGGTGGAAAAAGGGGAAGAGATTCAAAGTATTATTCTAGATTACTTTGAAGATATCTACAGAGAGATATCTGATAAGAAGTGGGGAATAGAAGGTTTACAATGGCAGACAATTTCAGAAGAAGACAGAAGGTGGTTGGAAAGAGAATTTGAGGAAGAGGAGATAAGAAATTCAGTCTTCAACTGTGAAGGGAGCAAGGCCTCGAGCCCGGATGGATTCACTATGGCTTTTTTTCAAAACAAACTGGGAAACGGTGAAGCAAGATGTGGTCAACTGTCTCCAAGAGTTCCATAGAAATGGCATAATCAATAGGAAAGTGAATGAGACGTACATATGCCTTATTCCCAAAAAGCATAATGCTATGAGAATTGAGGAATTTAGGCCAATAAGTCTCACAACAAGCATCTACAAAATCATTGCAAAAACATTAGCTAACCGGCTAAGAATGGTCCTTCACAAAACTATATGCAAAAATCAGATGGCCTTTGTTCAAAACAGGCAAATCATGGATGCAATTCTGATTGCAAATGAATCAGTGGAGAACTATAGTATTAATGGCAAGGAAGGCTTGATGATAAAGGTGGACTTTGCTAAAGCCTATGATTCCGTGAGATGGAGCTTCCTCGATTTTGTTCTTAAACAAAAAGGTTTTGGTGAAAAGTGGAGGGGATGGATCCAAGGGTGCTTAAAAACAGTGAACTATTCAGTTTTCATAAATGGAAGACCCAGGGGAAAATTGAATGGCTATAGGTGTCTTCGTCAAGGAGATCCCCTTTCACCCTTTCTCTACACCTTGGTGGCAGACACTCTTTCCAGAATTCTCTTCAAGGCTGTGGATCTTGGAAGAATGGAAGGCATGAGAGTGGGAAAGGACAGATTTCAGATTACCCACCTGTTGTTTGCAGATGATTGTATTATTTTCATGAAGAATAGTAAGGAGGAGATCAAGATGAACAAGGAGGCTTTGCATGCCTTCAATTTCTCATCTAGTCTGAAAATCAATGGTAGAAAGAGCCAACTTTTAGGCATTAATATAGAGAAGGAGGTGGTGGAAAGGGAGGCCCAAGCATTAGAGGTTTCTACTGGAGAATGGCCTATACATTACTTGGGAGTGCCTCTAGGAGGGAATCCCAACATAATAGAGTTTTGGAATCATATGATTCAAAAAATAAAAAACAGGGCTGCTGGGTGGAAGAGGAGCTTTCTATCAAGAGGAAGAAGATTGCTTTTATTGAGGACAATCCTAGAAGCCCTCCCTACTTATTTCTTATCAGTTTTTAAAATGCCAAAAACAGTGGCAAAAATCATTGAGAGTCACATGAGGTTTTTCCTTTGGAAGAAGGAGGATGAGAATAAGAGCCAAAACCTAGTGAAGTGGGATCAAGTGTGCAAAGAAATTCAGCAAGGAGGGTTGGGAGTGGGAGGTATGATCAAAACAAACATTGCTTTGAGAGGTAAATGGTTGTGGAGGATGTATGACAAGCTGGATGCTATGTGGGCTAGAGTTATTAAGAGCATTCATGGCTCAAAAATGTTGGGGAAAGAGGTTGGCCTGAATAAAAGAAGCAGTCATAGGGCTCCTTGGAATGATATTTTCAACATTTATGACAAGGTAAAGGAAAACATTGTTTGAAGAGTAGGAAAAGGTGACAAAGTCGACTTTTGGGGGGAGAACTGGTGTGGTTCAAAAATTCTAAAGCAAAAATTCCCCAATGCTTTTAGACTTTCTGATATGAAGGAACGTCCGATAGCCAGCTTTAGATCTAGAAACACTACAGATAACAGAAGTTTCTGGGGGTGGAATCTACATATAAGCAGGAACATAGGAGAAGCAAGTGTTCAAGAAATCAATGAACTGATGGACATGCTGCAGAATTTTAATCAAGAGGAAGACAGTAGTGAAGACTAGCCAATGTGGATGGGTGAAGACTCCAAAAAATTCTCAGTCAGATCCTTTTTGAACCAGCTTAGTGATAGGAGGACCAATCAACAATTTCTGCCGGTCGATTTCATATGGAATACAAAAGTCCCAACAAAAACAAAGTTGTTAGCTTAGTTACTTAGCCTAAATAGGTTAAACACAACATAGAACATTCAAAGGAAGTATGTTGATTATAACCTTAACCCATCCATATGTTTATTGTGCAGGGATAGTTCGGAGACAAGCAGCCATATTTTTGGTCCTTGTAAGATGATCCAGCAACTTTGGAGTAGATGGTCTCAACACTATGAAGTTTTTGATCCTCCCATGCCTCATGACCTTTTCAGAATTTTGGACAGCATAGCTCATAAAAGGTTGCAGCAGTACTGGAAGATCATTACATGTGCAGTTTGGTATACAGTATAGGAAGAAAGGAATAAAAGACTCTTTTTGAATAGGTTTAGATCAAATATAGCTATTTGAGAACGTTCCAATGTTCTTTTTTCAACTTGGGTCTCTTGTACTAAGCTATAAAAAGGATACAGTTTTGAGGATTGGCTATATCAAGGAGCAAAAATCTTGCATAGTCTGTACTTTTGATGTATATAGGGCCTTGATATCTCATCAGGCTCTTTTATTATCTTTTAATACAATAGTCTTTTTTCAAAAAAAAAAAAAAGTCCAAAAAATTTATGCATTCACCCTCGAAAAACCCTATATAAACCCCCTCCCCCTCTCATTATTTTTCATCCCCGCAAGAACTAAAATAGAGTTCCTTCTTGCTCTCTCTCTCTCTGCCTCCCTCTTGGCACCAAGTGTTTTCTTTTCTTTCTTGAGTTGTGTTAAACAGCCAACGGAGTGGTAGCAAAGGAGTGTTGCACAAATCTAGTGCAAGCAAGGAGGAAAGATCTGCAAGATCTCAAAAGGGGTCAGAAGGAAGCGATCTCGAAGTAAAATGATGATCACTTTTTAATTTATTATTTTGATTTAAATAAGGCTTCCTTGAGTGTTATATTTTTATTAAATACATGTCATATAGAATATGCATGCTTAGGTTTATTTTATGCATAATCTATGAGGAAATGTTACCCTACTGAAATGTTTATATACTATTAAATTATTTAAATACTATGCTTTTACATTTAATATAAGATTAAATAAAGATCTTAATCACATACCAGCACGGGGTCGAAATTGCACTGTGAGCATTCCAAGCAGGAGTTGTGAGGCAATAGAGGGTTCGAAATTGATCATACCTCACTCTAATGAGTCTGAGTTCAGTATTGTAGTTCTTTCCCTAGGGTTGGAATGCTGGGAGGTATCCTTTCGATCTTTAATGACAACCGAAACAATAAATTGTTTGAATCATTTAATTCCTTGTAAGTGTCTGCTATGCATGTCTTATTTTGTCGAAATAATGAATTAAATATTTGGAATGATTCACTGGAGTGCTCACCCCTCATTTTCAATATTTCAGGAATTTAATTATCAAGGCTACATGGGAGTCATTTAATATGTAGGAATTTTTATTTAAATTCATTGTAGGGCATGTGGGCCCAAATCTATTTATTTTATTTCAATTTAATGAAGGTTAAATTGTTACTCTTGAATTTTTTTCATTAAATGATAAAGGATTTATTTTATTCCATGGCGCATAAATTTTTATGAAATATTTTGTACATAAATTATTGTGCACAAGATATCTCATGGATGTAGGATTTAGAAAGAAAAAAGGCTAACATTAAGAGGCTCGCCTCCCAGGCGGCCCAAAAATATTGAAGAAAGATACCATCGGATGACATGGGCCCAGGCATGAGACGTAGGGTGTTACACCTAAAGAATTTTAGCCTCAATATACGCATAGAATTGGCTCAATTCACAACTACATAAGTGATTTCATATTAAGAGTATCCTTGCAATATCCCATAGAATAATTATGTCTAGGAATCATCAATGTTTATCATCATTCTTTTTGCAAGCAACACTAATGCATCAAAAGAATGGTAGGAATATATATTGCCTAGTGTCACACCGATTTTCATAATTTTGTTATCCTTTTAAGCCTAGTTCTTGGGATCTCCAATTCAATATCCACTACAAAATTTTATTTGACTGACCTTAATCATATTACTTTGATGACATTGTACTTGATCTTAAGGCAAGCCTTTAGGTAGTGAATTTACGAGGTTGTCCTTATATAATCAATGGAGATTACTCCATTCTCAAGTAACTATTTTATGGTATTATGTCTTGGCCTACCATTGTACATCTTATTTTTGTGTTTTAGCTATGTCAGACGTACTGCACAATGAATGATACAACAAAGACAAGTTTTGACCAAAATGAAACATCCTCTAAAAAAATTTTGAAGTCATTTTTCTTCTTCTACAACTTTATCTAAAGTTACAAACTCAAATTCCATGGTGGATCTGATTATTTTGAAGATTTCCAAGAAATTACTCCTCTTCCAATAGTGAGCACACATTGCCTAGTAATGCCCTTAAAGTCTAATATCTAATTTGCATCACTACATCCATCTAGATCAGTTGGCTATCTTATGTAATGTAATCCACAATCTTGCGAGTACCTTAAATATTTTAAGTACTCTAAATCAATATTTTCCACCTTTGCCTACATAGCTTGTAAACTGGCTCAATTTGTTTACTCATGCTATGTTAGTCTTCTGCATGTCATGACATATATAATACCACCAAGTTTTTACATGAATAGTCTAATTGATCTTGCCATTTTTCCTTAGTTCGATATATATTAACATCTATAGGTAACTTTATTGGATTCCTATCATATTTATTGAACTTTTTTAAATATCTTCTCAACAAAATGAGGTTAAGATAAGACTGACCCGCGTGGATTGGGGAGGCAAGCAAAGGGTTCTCAATAGTAAGCACACATCCCTAGTAATGCCCTTAAAGTCTAATATCTAATTTGCATCACTACATCCATCTAGATTAGTTGGTTATCTTATATAATGTAATCCACAATCTTGTGAGTACCTTAAATATTTTATGTACTCTAAATCAATATTTTCCACCTTTGCCTACATTGCTTGTAAACTAGCTCAATTTGTTTACACATGCTATGCAGTCTTGTGCATGTCACTACATATATAATAGCACCAAGTTTACGTGAATAGTCTAATTGATCTTGCCATTTTTTCTTAGTTAGATATATATATATTAACATCTATAGATAACTTTATTGGATTCTTATCATATTTATTGAACTTTTTAAATATCTTCTCAACAAAATGAGGTTAAGATAAGACCGACCCATGTGGATTGGGGAGGCAAGCAAAGGGTTCTCAATAGTGAGCACACATCCCCTAGTAATGCCCTTAAAGTCTGATATCTAATTTGCATCACTACATCCATCTAGATCAGTTGGTTATCTTATATAATGTAATCCACAATCTTGTGAGTACCTTAAATATTTTTTTTTTGAAAAAAAAACTAGATATTATATATTACTTAAAAAGGTACATCCAGATGAGATATCTAGCAATAATGATTACACATATTACATGGAATTAAGAATTCCCCCCCCCCCCCCCCCCAAATACAAAGCCATTCCCAAAACTATATCCTTTTCCTAATCTAGAGGTGGAAATCCAGGTAGCAAAAAGTGCATTAGATCTTTCCCATATGACTTTGGTCTGCTTTCTTTTGTCTTCAAAAGTCCTTGCATTTCTTTCCTCCCAAATAACGTACCAGATAGCGAACAAAATTGTCTTCCAAAATTGTTGAGTTTTCAAAGTAGAGACTACATCCGGTATTTGGAAAGTATTGTCATCTAAAGGAGGAACAAAACTTTTGTGCTTTATGTTCCACCATCTCCATAGATTCTTCACCACCTTGCACTCCCAAAACA